>CM055265.1:13990367-14075830 GCA_029237695.1 Conchocele bisecta
CCGCCGCGCGACTCCCTGATCCCGTGTGGTCTCTCAATGTATATCATCTAGATCGATCTATTACCAAGCCCGATGAGCCCGTGCTCTACTATTTGGATGATGGGCCATCTCGAGGGTTTGTTCGCGAAGAACTTCTCGCGGTGCCTTCTGACACCCAGCTACCCCCGGATCATCAGAGTCTTTAGATTGTTAATTTTCTTAATTTTTTTCAAAATTATTAAATAAATCATTAGAGAGGTTCTGTATGTATTCCGTCTGGTAACACACGTCTTTTATCGTAGTATGCCGAGAGTCCTAATTTTTGTTGACAGTACGTTTTCATAACACCGTCTTTCATTTTAAATCCCCTATTTTGTGCTACATCTATAATGTGTTTTCCATCTTCTGTAGTTTCGGTTAGTACTCGTTTATATCTATCCCAATTTAAATTGTTAGTTCTCTTGGACATTCCTTTCGCAGAGTTTTTATTAATAGAATTAAATTTTTCTACAAAATAACACTTACTAGATAACGCTATCGCCCTATCTCCGCTAAATTCCATTTTGAAAAGTCCGGGCTCTCTTTCGCTCCATTTATCCCAAGCCAACCATTTCTTTTTTTCTTTTTCAAACCCGTCTAGTAAGTTAGGTCTAATCAATTCCTCTATCGTTTTTCCACTAACTCCTATATACATACTATCCGTATCCATCTGTATTAATTCAAAGTCTTCTCTTTTTTTTACGTATTTGTCAAGAAATTCGTAGTAAAATTCCAACATTCTCAATTTAGCTAGTTGATAAACCGCTATTCCACAATGGAATGGTCTCTTTACCGCACACCTGGGTTTTCTTGAAGAAATTTCGTACGCATCTCCTATCTCTTCCAAATCATCAAAATACGCGGATCTTAATGCTTTGTCAACACAGGTTTCGTTTTGTGTATATGTCGTATTTAAATGTCTCTCCGTTGCCTCTATCATTTTTCCACAACACGAGTTTCCTAATAATTTCATTATGTCGGCTACTGGTTCTTATTTGGTTCTACATCACCCGTTCGTCTTGCGGCTGTAACTTCTTTTGCGAACCATTCGAATGGTTTTCCGCTAATATAATCTATAACACGATGAACTCCAGTTATTTCTAGGCCGTGTTTTAAATACCATTTCAACAGTGGCGCGTACAGCAATACTTTAGTGGCTGTCATAGATCCCACCAATTTTTTTCCATCTCCTCTTGTTCGCCCAGTATCTTTTAAATATTTTAACATGTGTGTGGGAACTTCATCAACCTCTACTTCTCTGTTTATAAATATTGGGGACATTTCAGAAAACTTATCTTTTAAGTTGTGTGGAACTTCTATATCCACCTCCGCAAACCCAAACCAGTCTCCGGATAAAACTCTTTTACAAATCTTTTTAATAAATTTAGGGTTATGTGGGGTATCTATATGGTGTATAGTTTCTCTCCCACACGGCATCTCTTTATTTAACGTAGATAATATAACGCGTTTGCGTCGTACCCCAAAACAGCCTTGCACGGTTTGGAACCCACTCTAATATTTGAAACACCAGCTTCTGCATATCGTGTAAATACTATTGATGGACCGCCAACTAGAGCGTCCTTCATCATTTCGTATGTTTCTTCTTTTGGTGCATATAGAGCATCCTCCGGTATAATCGTCTTTGAAGATTTTTGTTCTTTAATGGTTCCTCTCAATAAATAGTGTATAGCTACTCCAGGTAGTGTTACCGCATCTTTGAAAATATCCACACCTCTGTGTTTATAAAATTCACACATTTTTTTCCACCGCTTCTAGGAACGGTGCTACATCTAAATCGTTATAATATTTCAACCAATCTCTGAAAGTTTTCATATTATTTTCTTCGAAAATTCTACGACATTTACTTAATTCTGTTTCATCTATTAACATTTTCCCAGATAGTTTGGAATACCAATTCTCTATATCCGGTAGTCTGGGTAATTCCAGTTTGTCTGGAGAATCGAACCACTCATAAGGAAAGAAAGATTTCTGTCCTTTGCATTCGTAGGCTTTTATCCAACTATCGTAACTTACACCGGGTCCTAGATAAAGTATTACATCGAGAAATCTAAACTCTGGAGTAAATAGAAATATTGTTGCGTTTGCACGTTTTCCGACCATTACTTTCTTTGTTGTTGATGCCAGTTCGCCTACATAGGTATTTCTTTATTAAGTTTATATCGTACTTACTGCTGTTAAAACCTATAACCGGTACTTGCTCTATCCACTGTTCGATCTTGGCGATTCGGTTTTTACGTAAATGTTCTGTATTAAACCCATATCTTGACCACACTTCTTCTCTTATAGCTTTTCCCCTGACTTTTAAATCTTCTACGAATTTTTCTATAAGTTTTTGCGGGATCTTTATCACAAATATGAGTTACTGTTCCTGAGAAATTATCTCCTATACTAACGCTTACCGGAACGTGCTCGGCTTCGTACTCTAGATTATTACCGAGAGTTTCAAATTCTGGGTTGAGATATGCCTCAAAATCGTATACTATCTGATATGGATAAAGAGTAGTGTCGCAACCGATCTTTATGTCTTTACCAGTTCTTTGAAATTCGCATTCCCACATAACTACTAGGTTGAATTCTTTGCTTCTTCTAATAAGTGTATCTCTCTCATAGTGGATGCGCGTTCTTCTTTTCTATGTTTTGCATGAATCTCACACCCGTGCCAGTAACAGCCGTGATATTGATATACGGTATTGGTTTCTGGACAGTATCCATCTACTGGAGCTCCTAAAATCCATCTTTCACCCCCCGTGTCCACACTGTTCGTGGTGAATGTGAATTCCCTCGCGCTTTTCCACAGAGTACATCCAATCGATCGCCCCATAACTGTTAGAACTTTTTGGGTAGAACGCTTTCTCGAACGACGAACGCGGGCGCTCTAAATAATTACCATCACATACTACTTTTGTCTCACCTTTCATACATTTTGGTCCGTGTCTCTTCATATTACTCGCTTTCGTGAATTTCTGCTTGCAATTATCGCAGGCGTAAATTTGAGATAGGTTTTTAAGGTTTTTTATTAGAAATGCGTGATTATTAAACAGTCCTATTGTCATTGGTTTATTACCTATTGCCTTATAGTGCGCTGGTACCTTTTTCAACCACCATACGTTACATTGGGTGGGTTGATATACTTCTATACCGATTTTAAAAAACTCTTCAACCTTTTTCAGATCTGAAAAATAAAAAAGGAATTGGTGAAACCACATTACTACCAAAATATTGCTTACTAAGTTCTTTCGCCTTTTCTGTACATCTGTCGGGTCTTTTATCTGTCATATGCATAGCTAGACACCTGAACAGACAAAGGTCGTCATTATACTTATCTAAAGAATACATACCATTTTTTATTCTTCAGCCATTCTGGAAGTTCTCCTCCTGCCGCTTCTTTGGATTGTAGTCCCAAATCCTTTTCCCCTACTACCCTGTATTAGCTTTACGAAAACCTCTACCCATCTTACAAACTTCCACTTTGTATTCGGTCTGTCTATTTTATCGGACATTATTCGTGTTTGCTCCTTATCTGACAGCCATTTTTTTAACGGTTTTCATGGATGATAGTGGTTCGCTACCACCGAGATTTTTGTGCATTATTATAGTTACAGGTTTTCCATTTTTAATTTCCTCCATATGTTCTAGCTTGTAAGAATATGAATATCTCAAATAAAAATTGGTTGTTAGATACGGAGCGAGTTTCTCGGACATGCGTTCAGACTCGTTAATGTTAATGTTTTTACGAAAGGATAATGTAACTACCCGTCTTCCATTTCTAACTTTTCCAATGTTTCATCGTGAGCCCCCAATATTTCTTCACCTTTTTCCACTATCGCGCGAACGAGAGATCTTTTATTTTGTATTGGGCCACCTGTGTGTCTAATTTGGGACAAATTATTGGTGCTTGAAGGTTTTATTACACTAGCCCTTAACTCCGCAATACTTTCTTTTTGAATTCTGTTACCAACTTCATCCGCTAGTGAGATGTTTGTAAATGCCCCTCTTTTATAGGCGCGGGTAAACCGCTTCATAAACGCCTCATTCTTTGTGGCATTTATCAGCTTTGTCAACCCCCTAACTCTCAACCGTGTACTATAAGTAATCCCTAGAGATTCGGCTTCTCTTCTCAAACTTTCTATTTCTGCTCTAGTTTCTGGCGTTATCATATTTTCTGTATTATACTTTTGTATATATACTTTTGTATAACCTATAAAATTTATCTGTTCAATTGGACGTCAAAAATTTACATAATGTTTTTTTGACGTCCAATTGAACAGATAAATTTTATATACATATATAATGGAGTGTGAGACTTGTTGTAAGACGTTTACGTGTAAAGACTATCTACGAAGGCATCTAGCGAGACGTAGAAAGTTTCCTTGTGTCTCCCCACAATTTCAATGCCCTAGATGCCCTTGTAAATTCGTTAGTGCCCAAACTCTTTGTAGACATAAGCAACTACGCTGTCAGGTGGCTAAAGGTGAACGTGGTAGACTAGAGCTGGTAGAATTAGTTGCTGATCTGCGAAATAAATTAGCTATATCGGAGAAGAAAAATGAGGAATATAAACTATTGTACTTGCATGAATGATTTCGACTTTTTTCAAAAGTCAATTACCAATATAATTGGGACTCCCTCTTCTCAAAATTATTTTCTCCAAAAATTCATAAATTTGCTGTCGGGAGACCCAATTTTCCTCGTTAACCAATTTTTTGATTTTCGGGGGTGGTGGGGGTATTATAGAGGGTTATAAACGATACCACGGTAGGTGGTATCATTTTGACTCCCTTACTACTACTCGACTACGAGGTCTATTAAAAGCATCTCTAGGGCAGAAATCCTGGGGCCCATCCATGATGTCCGTTTTATAGAGGTTTCACTGAATGTCTGACTCTAGATCATTACTATGAAATGTACATGCATTTACCTCATTTAATAATGGACAACCCACTATCTCCAAAATACGGAGCCCTGCATGGGACGTAGAATTCTTTTTCTATTAACTCGTTCCCACGAAATAACAATTCGTTCCCTCAATTTAACAATTCGTTCCCTCGAAATAACAATTGCCACGGGAACGAATTTTTAATTCGTGGGAACGAATTATGAGGGAACGAATTGTCATTTCGGGGGACCGAATTGTTAATTCGAGGGAACGAATTGTTAATTCGTGGGAACGAATTGTTATTTCCTGGGAACGAATTAATTTAAAAAATCCATGTCCCCTGCGGGGCTCCGTACAAAAATTCCCTTCGAGAATAAATAATTCATCTGTTCGCTACATCCCACTTGACCAAACTGGAGTAACATATTTGAACATGTCGATATAATTATAGCATTTATTTAGCATATTACCTGTATGCATAGCCATTGTGTCATCTACATGTTCGTGGTATATACATTATACGTATACCTAATGTTGTCATTATATATGACTTGAGTGAATACATAATTTTTCAATTCTTTAGGCCGTACATAATGTATTTATCATTTAACCTTCACTGTTACAGTGAAGGTTAAATGATAAATAAATTATGTACGTCTGAAAGAGTGTTGTCCTATGAAAATAGACACAACACATACATAGGAAAGTAACAATACACGTGGGAGGAAAATCAGGTCATGGTTATTATATATAAGAGACGTCTTACTTAGAATGAAATATACGCAGTAGACATGAAATGTACGGAGCCCCGCAGGGGATGTAGAATTTTTGTTTGTTATTAATTCGTTCCCACGAAATAAAAATTCGTTCCCTCAATTTAACAATTCGTTCACACGAAATAACAATTCGTTCCCACGAATTAACAATTCGTTCCCTCAATTTAGCAATTCGTTCACACGAAATAACAATTCGTTCCCATGACGCCGGGAAACGACCAATGACTTACGATAGACTATTAAATGCGAGTCCGCTGGACTTGAACAAAGTTTCGAGTGGTCGCATATTTCGAGGAGTTGCATTTTGAGCCATCGCATGTAAAATACATTAAACATATTATATAGTGAAAACTATCGGGACCGCGACGCTATTTCGAGCGAGCCCGACATTTCACTGTAATAACAAAAAATCTATGTCGTGGTTATGTATGAGATCTCTTTCTTAGAATGCAATCATGAAATGTGAAACCTTTGTTGAATCGGAGACGTGTTACAGGTTGATAAAGCGTTTCAGGGGATTTTGTAATTGTTAGAAATCATCCGAAAGTCAGAGAAATACAATCTGCGATGAAACCACCTGTAATTATATGCATTTAGAGTTTTTTGTTTGTTTTCACATCACTATCTGTATCAATTGTACGGAACCCTGCAGGGGACGTAGAATTTTTTTTTTAAATTAATTCGTTCCCACGAAATAACATTCGTTCCCTCAATTTAACAATTGGGGGTGGGGGGGGGGGGGTGGGGGACTCCGTAATATTATGCCAGGAATTGCGTATTATATTTGTGAGACGTATATCTAGCTGTGACTATGAGCAATTTGTCTTATGGGTTTGCGACCAGTGTAGATCCAGATCAGACTGTGCATCCGCACAGTCTGATCAGGATCTACACTGTTCGCCATTCCATCAATTAAACACCCGTCATGCTCCTAACAAGCAATGCACTAGTAGATCGTATTTTGACACAAGAGGAGGACATGTCCCCACGTCTAAAATGCAGGTATGACATAACCCCCTCCCCGTCATGACAGATGTGAAGCCTAGGACAAAATCCGCATCACCCCACCCCCACACCGGTGTAAAAGCATACATAGGAAATCTGTCTGTATATGACATTTGCTAAAGGATGGTAATTCACATTTCCCAAATGCACGTACGATATGATAGTTCTGTAGCCTATTTCACCTACATTGCAAAGTACACTTATCTAGCAAAGTTTACTTTGAGGGGTCAATTTTAGGATAAATTTATTATTTTTTATTGTACTGAATTTATTACATTTTGGCTGTGATAATGTAATACATTCAGTATAATAAGTATGCATATTTGTAATCATCAAATTGTTGTTAGTTCTATATGACATAATGCATTTCGGGAAAAATAAATGATTACTCCCTCAACGTATACTTTGCTAGAAACGTATACTTTGCAATGTTGGTGAAATAAGCTACTGGAAACTGATATTAATATAACCCTTTCAACTATACAGACCAACAAACCAGCATATGTAAACACTGCTGCTAGTTAGGAGCCATCTCGTCAGCATCTGCAGTGTTTGCCATTATTTTTAAGATATAAAATAATATGAGAAATTGACTAGTCCAACAAGAGCTCCGCGGAGCAAAATGTCCCGCCTGGCGTATTTTGATAGTATATATGGAGCTTGTAATAACCTTGGGGTTAGTGAGCACCATGGGCTTTCTGTAGAATGATGCGGGATGTTGTTACAAATGCATGTATGGAATATTAAAGCATAAACTGAGCGTTAACTTTTGCAAACACGCAAATTTCTAATTCAGTGACCTTGACCTTTGAGGTTAGCAGGCACCATGGGATTTCTGTAGAATGATGCGGGATGTTGTTACAAATGCATGTATGGAATATTAAAGCATAAACTGAGCGTTACCTTTTCCAAACACGGAAATTTCTAAGTCGGTGACCTTGACCTTTGGGGTTAGTGGGCACCATGGGCTTTCTGGAGAATGATGCGGGATGTTGTTACAAATGCATGTATGGAATATTAAAGCATTCCATTGAGGGAAACAGAAGTTATAATGAATTAACATGAGCGTTAAGTTTTAGAAACAGAGCTAAACGCAAAAACTTAACGTTGAATGCATGTGAAAAGTAGGTCAATCAACCATGAAAACTAGGTCAAGGTCACATAGGCTCCCTCTGTGTGAGATGGTTACACCACAGTGTTGATGTATACCGAAGCATTCCATCAAGGGAAAACAGAAGTTGTAATACATTAAACCGAGCGTTAACTTTTCCAAACACGGATATTTCTAAGTCAGTGACCTTGACCTTTGGGGTTAGCGGGCACAATGGGATTTGTGTAGAATGATGCGAGATGTTGTTACAAATGCATGTATGGAATATTAAAGCATTCCATTGAGGGAAACAGAAGTTACAATGAATTAACCTGAGCGCTAAGTTTTAGAAACAGAGCTAAACGCAAAAACTTAACGTTGAATGCATGTGAAAAGTAAGTCAATGAACCATGAAAAGTAGGTGAAGGTCACATGTGTTCCCTCTGTGTGAGATGGTTACACCACAGTGTTGATGTATACCAAGTATGGAGGTCGTAGGAGTTATAGTTTTCTGGAAACTGAGCTAAACGCAAAAACTTAACGTGAAATGTTGACGCCGCCGCCGCCGACGCCGCCGACGCCGACGCCGCCGCCGCCGACGACGACGCCAACGGAAAAGCTATGCCTATGTCCCGCTTCTGCTAAAGCAGGCGGGACAAAAATAGCATGGAAGTATCATATGATATGTTTGTGCCAGTGATAGTAGTGCAGAACGAGTCCAAGGTCGTAACCTGATCCAGAGACATATACACAATATAAGCTTAAATAATTTCCTGATCCCACGCTCATAGTTCTACCGTGCCACGCATGGAACGTATAATTCTTTTTTTTAATTAATTCCCACGGGAACGAATTGTTATATCGTGGGAACCAATTGTTATTTTTTGGGAACGAATTAATCCTTAGACCGCCATCTTATTTATTGTTATCATCAAAAACATGCTTTAACAGAACTTTAGAATAATTTACAACATGCTTTGACAGCACTTGAGAATCATTTCCATTGGAACTTATTCTAAAGTGCTGTCAAACCATGTTTTATTGAGAAATAAGGCAATATATAAAACCAACAGCAGACGACAATTGTTGTGAGTAGCGGTCTAAGGGTTAATACAAAATATGCGTCCCCTGCGGGGCTCCGTACAGTGTCACCGATATATATAGTGCGACAAACAAACATCACAGTGAGTGAAATCGAGGTTATCACAACTGTTGGCAGCACCGATAGATATATCACACATCTGCTGCCTGATGCGGAGTCTATATTGTTTGTTAATCGCATGAGGTTAGAACACACCAAATAGTTTTACTATATAATTTAACCGAATCCCATCCAGTGAGGCCAGTCTCTCCTACTTTTACTATTCGTATGGATGTTGTGGGACCTACTTGTACATGACCTTCAACCGGTCTGTACTGGTTCTGCATGAATAAAACAATAGGTTCACTTACTCCTAAGAAAGAATAATCCAACCTCGTCATATCCCCCAATATTGTTTACATCTTTTTGCCACGGAAACTCTGTTTACATCATGTGACCGACAGGTTCAGTGTTTTCTTTTAAATGCTACACATAGCTTAAAACTGATGTTAAAAGCTCCCCAACGGTTTATGTCAGTGTGTTAATTTCATCAGAAACAAACACGTTTGCAAACAATGCTGCACTATACTACAAGGTGTATGATCACGTGGTACTAACAACAACAACAAGTACCGATTCAAAGTACGTATTCTTTTATAGTGTCCTTATTACGTAACGGATTGTGATGAAATATGGCGCATCAAACGCGTCTTGTTAAGCTGCATTTGGTGGTCTCTGTATTTTCGCCCAAACATCTGTCGTTTTTGCGAAGAATCGATGTCCGTGTCTCTGACACGGAAATCGATTCTTTGCAAAAACGACATAAGTATGTGCCAAACTCACTGGATCACCAAATGCATCGCATGAAGACGCGTTTGCTGAGCCATAGTTCATCAAAATCCGTTGCATATTAAGGAAAATATATAATAATACTTATTTCGGAGTGGGCGACGTTGTTGTTGTAACCACGTGATCATGCACCTTGTACTAGTTATCCTCATTAACACTCAATATTTACACGTGACTGTGAAATTGGGCTTATGCCATTTGTGACCAGTGTAACTTCTGGTCAAATAGCACACTCATGTAGCCTGATAACAATCTATATTGCATGTTAGAAGCATGACGGGTGTTTCATTGATGGAATTGCCAACTGTGCAGATTCTGAGCAGACTGTGCGAATGCACAGGCTGATCTGGATATACACTAGTCTCAAACCCATAACCCCCATTTCTCACAACCACATATAACATTGCCTTTGAACCGGGCGCAAACTTCCATAAATAGAATACATGTACAGTAGTCAAAAATATTCCGCTTTTACGTCTAACTTCGCTTAGCGTGAAGGGAGTGGCGACCCATAAGCGGGCTGAATCCGTGGAATACCTTGCTCATGCATACATGCAATTATAATAATACCACTTTGTTATGGCGTTGTTTACATGCTTTTGTTTACATAACAATCAGTTCCCATGTCTGTTCAACACCGACGGCTTGATGAATGTTGATTTTTGTATAAAAACATAGCCTTTGTTTACAATACTATTTACAATAATAACGCGTCAGCACAAAGTGGCGGACATATACTGCGCATTAATTTTTAATCGGATATGGTTGATCGATACTGGTCGTGACAAGCTTCATCTTCAGAATCGCAGCCAGTTATTTATTTCCCTTTGAATTTATTTATAGAAATCCGATCCAAATTGTATATTATATGGCCTTATTGCTTGTAAAAAGGGCGAATGTCGCATAATTTGTTATGAAAGGGAGCCATTATAGTGTTTTCGACTAGTGTTGGTCCACGTTATCATACATACATGCAGTCTGATCCGCAACGTCATTATTAGCCAGATTCATATTTTCACACTTGTTAATTATATTGCAATCAGTGTAGACCCAGATCAGACTGCACATATGTGCAGTCTGATCTGGGTTTACTCTGTTTGCAAAACTAGATTTTCGTGCTATTCAGTAAAAAACAAACGCTGAAATACAGAATAGGACCTCAGTTCTATAAATAGACTTGTTAAGGGAGATCACTAGCTATGATCACTTTTTACATGTGTTGTATGTATCATTGTTTATAACATGCGCAGAAGATCTTGCATGAATGAGCATTTATTGGCATGTGACTAAACCACGAGAAAACATGCACCGGCGCAATGCTGATGGAACGAGAGCATATGCCGGTAGGTTTGTTAAAGTCACATCAATGTACAAACACAAAAGCATAAGAAAAACAATCAAGTACAACATTGCCATTCTAAAGTAGAGGTATAAGATACTATCTTATTGCTTAACTCAATTTATTTATTCAGGAACTTTAAACAGGCGCTTGGTTTATATCAGGTAAATATGTTATATCACAACTGAAATTAAACCCTAAACAATCACAGACGACAATTTTCGGTTCCCGCCATTTACGAGTTAACAGCTATGTACACAATGAGGTCGTAGCCGGAGATACGGGGCGCCATGCAGGACAGGTTAATTATGTGTACAAAATTGAGTTTTGTAACACTAAAAATCACAAAATTCAATTCTGTGTCACAAAATTCAATTCTGCATACGTTTCGTATACAAAATTCATTTTTGTTATAAAGGATTCAATTTTGTAAGACACAATTGAGTTTTGTGAAGAAAATTCAGTTTTGTGGGACAGAATTCATTTTTGTCCACAAAAATTAGTTTGCGTAGGATAGTCTATGTCATCTCTACGTTGGTTGGTTGAGATCGGTCTTAGTCCATTTTACTAGATGGTGGAGTACACTTGCATGTTTAAATATTTCAATGCGAAAATATAACCCAATATATCAATATTATACTTCTTTATGGACAGTTATTTTGGTTATATTATGATTACAAATGAGTGGTCACACCATATAAGCATATATACTTTGAAGGAGAAATAAGAAAATATTCAGAATTTTCCCTCAATTATGTAAACAGGGTCAAACATAAAGTAGCCGGGACATAGCTAGACCTGAGAGCATGCCCATATATAGAGAATACCAGGCTAGTGTATTTTGATATCAAGTTTATCAGGCAAGGCTAGGAAACGCGTAGGAATTCCGAGGCTTGCCGAGGAATTCCTACCGTTTCCGAGCCGAGCCTGATAAACTTGATATTAAAATACACTAGCCTGGTATTCTATTTATCAGGTAACGTTTTATGCTCGAAAATGACATTAGATGACGTCGTATTCTAACAGTAGATCTAACCTTGTGAAACAAATGGTATTGGATCTGTGACTACTAGTTGCGAAGTTACGTGTTCGCAACTATGTGTCTACATGCAATATGTACAGTATACACCATCTTAGTATCCATGGTATCTACACACATACTACAAATGGTTTCCTCAAATGGCCCAATACACACATTCTGTTTATAAACACAGACAACAGTCAGAACACAGGCCACAGCGCGTGTATTATTGATTTAACTGGGGCAGATGTACCTTGCGATACACAATAAATGACGTCAGTACTCGCGGGAGATCTACATGTACATGAATTATGTGTACAATTATAACGCAAATGAGTTTAAATACGAATGGGTTTGTCAACGTTTGACTGTTTGGAGATAGTTGAAGCAAAATGGCAGAATGAGAAATGAATCATCGGCAGAATGAGAAATGAATCATCGACATTGAATGTGTAGATCGGCGACCGTGACCCATTTCTCCAGTGCAGTTTCTGACCAATGGTAGTCCTTCTTACATGCGTGTGCAGAATTGAATTTTGTGACACAGAATTGAATTTTGTTACACAGAATTGAATTGTGTGACACAGAATTGAATTTTGTTACACGAAAGTGAATTTTGTGGCACAAAAGTGAATTTTGTGACACAGAATTGAATTTTGTGACACATAATTGAGTTTTGTGGCACAAAAATGAATTTTGTGACACAGAATTGAATTTTGTGGCACAAAAATGAATTTTGTTGACAAAATTGAGCCATGTCCCACTTGGCGCCCCGTAGGAGAAGGCACTGTTTGCTTTAATGCATTGTGTCTATAAATGTGCAGTTTTTAACCTGTTTTGTTTTATGTAATAATATCTCACTGCTATAATTAATGTAGAAACGACATTCATGGGTTTTCGTCTTGCATCAGGGACGTAATTATCTGTGATATTTGCAGCTATTATTTATGGATGAAGCCGTTATTGTTTGTATCTGTGTTGTTATCATAATCGTTTATTCACTCAGACCACATGACATGACAACATGAGGTATACAACATAATAGTAGGATGACACAATGGCGATACATGTAACAATCAAAATGCATTATCTACCTTACATGTACATGTACAATTTCTTAATATAATTATCGATTATTTTTGACAAGATAATGCATTAAAATTGTTTATTAATGAGCACTGGAAGAGAATTAGAAACCACAGAGCGCTTACTATAGGGAGGGCACTGTTCATTCGTACATTTCAAGAGTAATGATTGCAAAAAAAGAAAAGAAAAAAAAAGTGTAATAAGAAAGAAATGCGTCTTGTATGGCTTAGTCCCAGATCGGTCTGCGCATCACGCGTTCCAGTCGTGTGTAATCGCTGTTTGCAACTGGGATTGCATAAGTTGCGTAATTTACGGTAACTGAATTAGCAACACCATGATCTTACCACAGATATCAATCTCCTAAATCCCGGCTATGATTGACTTTTGTTTGCGTCACCGGTTTCCCGATATACTGAACAATCTCAAAACAATTACGTCCTCCACGTGAACATGACTTGTTTTGTTGTGGGATCCCGGACTGTCCCGCCCAGTCAAGTGTGGACATGGAACAACTATTTACATACATGGCTGTGACTGGAGGCGTTTGAAAAACGTATAGTGGTGCGGGCAACCCGACCATATCTATGAATATGCCACCGACCCTAGACTCGTTTTGGCTGTTTATGAAATGTTCATTTTCGATCCACCGCATTGGTACATACAGCTGTCTAGTATTAGTTAAAAAAACCTACCCTCCCTACCTAGTTTTTTTTCTGGGCTGTTGCCAGTTTTTATAGGCCTTATAGACATTGCGACCAGTGTAGACCCTGATCAGCATGCGCATCCGCGCAGTCTGATCATGATCTACACTGTTCGCTGAATCAGTGAAACGCCCGTCATGCTCCTGACAAGTTAGATCGTATCAGGCTACAAATGAGAACAGGAGGAAATTAACAACACATCGCGTAAGCCCCATTTCTCCCGTCACAGCAACACACTAGTATAACACCTTCCCACCTTCTATTGACCTGACGGAGGCTGGTTGTTTGTTGTCCATGGTTGGTTTGTTTATACCGGTCATCTGATGGTCAGTGCTCGCCACACGTGATCAATTAGTGCGATGGATCGTTAATGAGATCACTATTGGAACTGGTGTATTGTGGGTTTACTAGAGTGTTGGTTCAGTTGTTCGCCTACGTTAGTATTAATGTGAATGTGCTGATAAAGACGCGGTTGCCGAAACAAAGCATGGAATAAACGAAATCGAAGCTAAACTTAAACTATACGCAGCTGGAATACCTATATCGATAAAGCAACGAGAATAGTATTACAGGAAACCAACTGGAATTAGTTCTATTTTAGGCAATTCTATGTAAGTATAATTTATTTCTAGTAAATCTGGGGCGCGTTTCCTAAAACTTCGTACGACTAAAATGTTCATAAGTGCAAATTTAGGATAGTCTGGAAATTTCAATTGATGGATTTACATTTATTGAGTATATGCAGCCTATGCTCAATACGTGAAATGCAAGAAGTTTACTTACAAGAAAACATTGTTAATGTGAAATTTACAGACTAATTTCATTTTGCACTTACGAACATTTTGGTCGTACGAAGTTTAGTGAAACGGCCCCCAGGACCGGAAAGCTGGTTGAACAGAGTAATTCAAATGTCACCATGTAATGGACGTTGTCGTTATTGGGACAGTGATAATTTTAATGACCATGTCGTCATAAACATTGTTGAAAACTCAAAGAAATGTATGAAGCGTATCGTCATTAGTCATCACATACCTTTTCGTAATAAAACCATATCAGTTACTAAGGCATGGCCAGCATCAATTGTCTCTATCACTATTACAGGGCTCCAGATAAGTAATTAGTAATTGAGTATTGTCACTCCATCATTTCTGAAGCTACTGGGTATTTCAAAATTTTAAGTGGGTAAAATAAAATCACACTACAGTTTACACATCAACAGACCGCAACTGTTGAATAGTTTTCTTCGAAATGAAAACATGCCTTGGCATTTCATTAGAATTGTCTCCTTGGAGACAATTCTAATGACATACCAAGATGTGTTTTCATGGAAAGATAAGAAAATATGCTATAATCGTGGTATGTTTATTGTTTTCTGTAGCATGATAAAGGTACCATACTTTTTTTATTGCTTTTTGATACTCGCTACTTCTGATTTCAATTGTATTGGGGTTTTGGCAATTTTAATTGGGTATTAAGCAAATACGCACCTTATCTGGAGCTCTGTTATTATATTCCATTAAGCGTTACAAAAACAGGTTTGAGGAGTCCGTACTATCATTATTGTCTCGACCGTTTCTTACTAATACAAGGGTGTGATATTCATTGCTGAAACGAGCTGATTGCGTGGTAAATGGCGAAAATACCGATGAGTGGGCATACTAGTACAGTCTAACCCTGTTTGAAATGTATTGTTGGCACGGAAACCAAACAGCACCAGATACCGTGTTTGTGGCACGGCAGGACGATGTCGTGATAAGTCCCACCCCATCGCGCAGTAACGTCAGCTCCTCGTGTCTCCCTTTAAGGGTTTGTCCTTATATGAATCACGATTTGCCTTGTTTGGCCCTCAGGTACGTTTTTATCTTTGGCTCTTTTGTTACCTGGGAGTTGAATTGGGCTATTGCCAATTATAAAAGTAGTAAGAATCTTACTGATCTTACTGCTTTTAGTCCATTTGACGCTACTATACATTTAATACACAACCTAGAAATTGTGTTTACTATAAACTTTTATTACAGATTTGTGCTCTCATGTGGTCCTACAACAAATTCAACTTGGTTGCCAAAACGGCAACTTTGGGCAACTTCCGTAATTTGCATAAATCTAAGATGGCTGGCAAATGTTATATACATACATACTATCCGATATATATCGTATTGTAGAAGCATTTGTTTTATAAAAGTACATGCAAAGATGATAGATGCACTAATTATCATCAACTACAAGTTAATCCCAATTTGCATAAATCCAAAATGGCCGCCAAATGTTATAGAAATACATGATTTCCGATATAGTATTGTATTGCAGAAGCTATATATATGCAAATATACATGTAAACGTAATATGCTGTAACTGAAAATTTAAGGAATGTTTTGCAATCAACTGCAAGTTGAACCTAATTTGCACAATTTCAAGATGGCCGCCATTTCAATATTGTAATTAATTTTGAGAATTAATTGCCAAATATGTACTATCCATGTACATGTACGTACAATTTACCCGCACATAAATCTTGTGTTACCAATTTGTCTAATTTCCTGCTTTCTGGCATATTTTGGAGCATTTGGAGCACATTGGTTGGGGTGGGGTGGGCGGGAAGGGGAGGGGGGCAAGAAGGGATGCCAGGGTCCACCCCCCCCATCCGAATCAACTCTTGATCAATACAATGTACGTAGTCTATAACATGCCTGCACAAAGTTTAACTACCAAATTGTATTTGTACATATATACTATAACTAGATACAACCTCGATAACAAAAATGAACTAATTTATAAAAAATATGACATTCTAGTGCCACCATACATAACATTTGTTGTTTTTCCTACCACGCGCGTTTTATTGCTCAATGTTGTTGGTTTTTGCTGTAGGTCCTGATGAACAAGTATGCACCACATTACATTAGTATACAGTATCTATCATGTATACATATGATCATGTTATTCTGATTATTGGAGTAAAATGCAACTGAACTGCATATTTATAGCAGCCGAAGCGATTTGTGGCATGTGATTTTGAGACTTGTATAGCAGTATCATAGCAAGGCGGACCTTTGAGTCACAAGGACATGCTTATCTGCTGATCCTATTGATGAGTGGATTGACGCCTTCCCCGTCACAGTGCACCAGGACAGTCTTCGTAGAAACATCACACGGAGGAGTTTAAGTACCGACATGTCCTAGATGTAAATGATGAGGGCCGCATTTATGCGGGGGTAGAGAAGTACCCTCACCCACAAGATCACCACCCTCATCTGTACAATCTGTCACCGGCAAGATGGCCCCAGCTGAAGTCAATGTGGCTGATTCGATTGCTATTGGAGAAAGAATGGAGAGCAAGTTTACAGACAATCTCCCAGAGTGTTCTACGACACATGAGCAGCTATATCAAGATGATGGATGGTCTCAAGCAGGGAAATGGCAACAAAGGCATGCCAAAAATCAACATCGAGAACATATTTCAACGGTTTCTGCAGCGACAGAATGATCGAACTTCGGACTCTCTTCGCTTACGAGCTCTGTTCCGTACCTCCATCCCTCATCGATGAACATTGTTATCTCAACATGTCAGGACTGGCGATGCAACACTGGATACTCATGATGATGGAGTGTTTGGTCATGGTGAGGCGGACATCGCCATTTTCTTGTTTGTCACTCATGCTGCAAAGTCTGGAAACATGTGATCTCCGTCCTTAGTGATGACACCGACGTATTCATCCTGCTGGTATATTGCCTACTGGTATATTGGGTGTATCGAGAGGAGCTGGTGAGCAAAGTACAGATGGAGCGCTTGAATGGGACAGTGTTACACATCCACTCCAGTTTCATTGACCTAGTGAGAATGTGTTTGGAGCTGCTGATGATGCATGCCCTCAGTGGCTGTGACACGACGTAATATTTATATGCCAAAGGCACGACCAGTGCGCTAAACACATTTCTGGCTGGGGACTTTCCATGTTTGGCTGATGTGCTAGACTACATAGCCCGTCTTGATGAATGTGGCAATGAACTTTTTCATAGCTACGTATGGTCAACCGCCGGGGTCATCCATGGAGTCGGCCCGCTTAACACTCTTTACAAATAAAAAGAAAAGTCCTAAGATCAAGACTCTTCCTCTAACATCCACCAAACTGCCATTGCATGTGCAGCGGATCCATCAGCATGTTATGCTACATGGAAAGCGGCAGATCAGCAAGCAGACATCACTCACTTTGGGTGGGAGTTCCGGGATGGCATTCACCTTCCCGTCATTGACAAAGGTGACACAACTCCATCACATCTGAGGTATGTAATTCACGCTCAGTGTAGGGTACATGGTATGAAGTGCAGCAATGGGTTGTATGGCTGCCACAGGGAACATATTGTATGCACATCATAATATAGCAGCTCTGGCAACCAGTGTTGCTATAATCCATGTACTATTAGTATAAGAGAAACTGCCGATGCTGGGAATGAGGAGGGTATCGATGGGGAGGAGGGTGCGCTTTGAGAACTTGAAGAGGAAGGTGCAGAGGAATGTGAAGTGAGTGAGGATGTTGACTATCGTCTTGCTGACCCCGATTACATGGATGACGAGTTGGTGGGACAGCATACGGTGTGATAGTGTATTAGGGTAGCAATGGTATTAACTCAGACTAGCAGGTAACATGCCATTAGTGTCACTACTGTGGTTTCATTTATCTACGGTTCTTGCTGATTATAAGACTTGAAACTGCAGGTAGTGCAATGCCAATATGACAGAGGCACACTTGCTCGTCTTGACCGCCGTCATCGAGATTCAACGGTAAGCAGGGCCATGTTTTTTTAAATATTCAGTACAACCCCACTTCCGTGATACCTGACCTAACAATTTAAACTTCCTGCATGTATACCTATTATACAATATGTACATGGACAAATTGGTTACCCAGTAGTCATATGTAGGCAGGTTGTGCGTACATGGATAGTATGCATGTGGCAATTTATGTACAACATTAATGAAACTCTTAGGAAATGGCGGCCATCTTTAAATTATGCATCTCGTTAGGTATACATTCCGTACATCATCAGTTATTGCACCTGTCATCTGTATATGTGTTTTCACATACATACTACTTCTCTGCAATACATCATATATCGGAAATAATGTATTTCTATAACAGTTGGTGGCCATATTGAACTTATGCCAGTTGAGATTAACTTGCAGCTGATATATATACATTCCTTAAATTATCAGTTACTGCATCTATCATATATACATGTACTTTCACAATAGCTATTTCTTCTACTATACACTATACATGTATATCGGATCTCATGTATTTCTATAACATATGGCGGCCATCTTGTATGTATGCCAATTAGGTTTAACTTGCAGTTGTTGAATATTTACTGCATCTGTCAGTTTTACATACACTTTCACATACATATTGCTTCTACAATACGGTATATATATGTTATCATGTTTTTCTCTAACAGTTGGCGGCCATCTTGGAGTTATGCAAATTACGGAAGTTGCGCAAAGTTGTCGATTTGGCAATTAAGCTGAATTTGTTGTAGAACCCCTTCTGAGTACAAATCAACAATAAAAGTTTATAGTAAACACAATTTCTAGGTTTCGAAAATTTCAAATGGACTATTTTGGGAGGGGGCCAAGTGATTCTGGTATGGCGAGGACCTGGCATCAGATCAGGATTATTCTGATTTCAGGGCTGAATATATAGTTATTTTGTTGTCAATATTCATTCTGATTTCGCGACCCACCTCCTACCATTTTTACAGGTAATATATGGGATTTAGTACTAAACCCATTGACCCGGCCTTAAATGACCTGAGCTCGTTTAATAAATATATTAATTCATTCACTCTGACATTTTACTCTATATTACAGATGGACGTTCCTGTTATCGTGCGCTTATCGACCACATCCGAGGCACTGTCTGTCCGACCGTTCAGCTGACACGAGTGACCAGGTACGCACAAACGAAATACATGTGTCTCCTGTTTGCTGTCAGGTATATAACCATTTCAACACATATACATATTACCCTAAAACGCCTGTTTCAACCCTGTTGGCTATAAAGCCAACAGTTACACAGACTGTATATCTAGAAGAGCCGGATCCAGGGGCCCGTTTCACTAAACTTCGTACGATTAAATGTTCGTAAGTGCAAAGTTAGGATCGTCTGGAAATTTCAATTGATGGATTTACATTTATTGAGCATAGGCTGCATATGCTCAATAAATGTAAATCCAATAATTGTTTACAAGAAAACATTGTTAATGTGAAATTTACAGATAATTTTGCACTTACGAACATTTTAGTCGTACAAAGTTTAGTGAAACGAGCCATCACAGGTTCTTGAAGAACGGTTCATATTTCCAGTCGGTGTTTTATGGGTTATTTCGGTATATAGTGTGGTTTGGGTGCAACCAACATACAATTTACGTTACCTCCGGCTAGTGGGTGGTTGGTTGGGTGAACGTGACGGCGTAATTTAACGGTGGGGTTCCTCCTTATAGAAATCCTGATTTGCCTGGTTTGGCCCTCCGGTACGTTTTTATATTTGGCTCTTTTGTTACCTGGGAGTTGAATTGGGTTATTGCCCATTATAAAAGTAGTAAGCTTATCACTCATACTACTGTTTTTGGGAGGGGGCCAAGTGATTCTGGTGTGGCGAGGACCTGGCATCAGATCAGGATTATTCTGATTTCAGGGCTGAATATATAGTTTCTTTATTGTAACTATTCGATCAGTTCTGACTTTGGGATTTTCCCCCATTTGCACATGTACTTGAACATGTACTTGTACAGGTAATATATATATGGGATTTAGTACTAAACCCATTAACACGGCCTTAATGACCTTAGCTGTTGATATGCCGTTAAACCCCAACAAACAAACAAACAAACACCTCCCGCGAGTTGCACGTAGTACAGTGGGGTCAGCGTGTAAGTGCACACACGAACGAACACGACAGGTTGGAACAACCTGTCGTGTTCATTCGTTGTGTGCACTTACACGCTGACCCCACTGTATAAGTTCGGTAATTTACGTTCCTTTGTGGGTATTGTAACAGTATAAAGGGGTCCGACCGTTCGGAACGGTGAATGTGTAGATAATGTGACGAGTTCTGTCGTGTGAAATGATTGAGCATTATTAGTCACACAAAACTATGTAAACTACCCAAAACCAACTGCCACCAAAATGCAAAATCTACCAAAATCCAGCAAAATACCCATACGACAGCAGCATACGGACCATCTGTTCAAATACCTGTGATCAGGATCTGCAGGGGTTGTCATACTTTTCAAGATTTTGAAACAATATACGTTTTTAATTTCTAGTAATGAAATATTCCTAAATAAATATGGAACATGTGATGTTATATATTTAGGGGTGAAAATGGTTAGGAAATAGCTCAAATGTGGCTGTGACTGGAGAAATGGGACTTATTGCAGAAATCCCACAAGCCTCATTTCTCGAGTAACAGCCACACATACATTTCGTACCTTATACATGTGCAGATAAGAGTCGCAACATTGGAATGTTCTAGTTGTGCATTCCTGTGGTATCGTAAGTGTACATGGCTTCGCACACCCGCTATATCCGTGATTTCGGTGCTTTCCTGACGATAAATGTGTTCTAAAAGTAAACCATTGTGTGTTTACCATAATTCCACTTTCGGTATTACGTAATATACGCAATCTGTTACGGACAAGGAAATTAAATAATGCTTTCATGGTAATACATTTACCAAATACGTTGTTTGAACAGCTAAAACATTAATGACAATAAATAACTTAATACATGTAATTAATAAATACTAATATCACTTTATTCCATTCCCGTCGGTCCTGCCACCACTACCAACACGTGTATCAGTTTTTCTGACTGGCAATGTCCTGTACCATGTATGTCAACAATTCCTAACCTTCAATATGCACAGCAGAACCATGAGGTGATAATGTCCACATGTTTTGATACAGAAAGCTCAGTAATACCAACATTGTTTAAACGCATAATTAATGTTGAGTTTTGGGAAGTTGTCAAGAGCCAAAGAGAGTTGTAATATATTTGTAACATAACAATGTTTTATCTCACTTGAATATAAGTATTCTCTTGGGGCGAACATGCCGGGTACTACAGAAAATGGCGGCCAATTTGAAGTTTTGCAAAGTAAACCGATTTTGGACACTTTTTCGAGCTGGTATTTTTTTCCACATGAATAAAACGCAATACAATCTTTTCAACCCCGCCGGCAAATTTAGGAGTGTCTGGACATTTCTATTGATGGATTTACATGTATTGAGCATAGGCTGCATATGCTCAATAAATGTAAATCCAATAATTGTTTACAAGAAAGCATTGTTAATGTAAAATTTATAGACTGTCATAATTTTGCACTTGATAACATTTTAGTCGTACGAAGGTTAGTGAAACGGCCCCCATACCCGTTCGGCACGCACTTGACAATCCGACACTGTACGCGAATTGCATGGGCTTGGCGGCTAGGCTGCTGAATTCGGGGGGGGGGGGGGGGACCTGATCAATCAAACATCAAAGAATAATATATATATTTATTGCATAAAATAGACTTTCACAGTAAAGATAAAAATCATAATACACTAGTGTAATAAATATGCATAGCCTCGTTTCATCAGTAAATATCATGTTAAATCATCACTCATGTAAGATCCTTTATATACGAAACATGCTTGTAAACTGATAACACTTCTTTTGTTTGAAATATCTGACACCTTTAAAGGGACACATTTCTATTCAATAATTAGCGGTGTCGTGTTTCTACTGGAAATATACCATACCATACGAGGCGGGGTGTTTCTTAATCTTATGTGGGTTCGTATTTATCCCTGATCCGGATCGGTTCTTCTTATCTTATGTAGATTTGTATTCATCTGCAGTTCTCTTTATGTTCTGCCCTTTCGTCTTTACGTCGAACATTGTTAATATGGGGTGTATTTATTGGCGAGATATTTGTGTTGAAACCGGCTATTTCTTTCCCGAACTGACATAATATAAAAGGTTAGACACCTCCAAATAGTTTTACTATATAATTTAACCGAATGCCATCCAATAAGGCCAGTCTCTCCTACTTTCACTATTCGTATGGATGCTGTGGGACCCACATGTACATGACGTGCAGCCAGTTTGTATTGGTTCTGCATGAACTAAACAATAGGTTCACTTACTCTTAAGAAAGAAAAATCCAACCTTGTCATATCCTCCAATATTGTTTACATTTTTTGGCCACGGAAACTCTGTTTACATCACGTGACAAACAGGTTCAGTGTTTTATTTTAAATGCTTCAAATATGCTGAAAACTGGTGTTAAAAGCACCCCAAAATGTTCCTCAAGTGAAACTGGGTAGTAATGGATCAAGATTTGCAAGCAAACTGTGTCTGTGACTTCAAAACACCCGTACTATATATACCGGACTATTTTTACCCCCTGGGCGATTTCGCAACATTTGATATCATTTAACTTATAAAGACGAACTGACATAAGATAAGTATAGTACACTGACATAAGATAAATACGAACTGACATAATATAAAGACGAACTGGTATACGATAAATACGAACTGACATAAGATAAGTACGAACTGACATAATATAATGAGACACTGAAATAAGATAAATACGAACTGACATAAGATAACTACGAAGTGACATAAGATAAAGGCGATTTGACATAAGATAAATACAAACTGACATAATGTAAGGGCGAACTGACATAAGATAAAGACTAAGCCACATAATATAATGCTAAAGAAGAATCGACACAATATCAAAACGAGCATATATAATATAAGGGCGGACCGGCTTAAGATATATACGAGCTGACATATTAAAAATAAAGATGATTGACACAAGATAAAGACAAATCCACACAAGATAAAAACTAAGCAAGATAAGATAACTATGAAACCAAATAAGATCGTCTTTGTCTCACTGGCGAAAACTAAATTGGTTGTTATTACTGAAATCTAACCATAATCGTTCCAATATTGGAATATAATTTACTACGCTTTGCTCGCTGGCTGAGAAAATGTACCTGAAGAAATGTGCGACCAGTGTAGCCCCAGATCAGCCTGTGCATACGTGCAGTCTGATCAGGGGCTACACAGGTCGCCATAGCATCGATCTAACATTGTTTATACCCACAAATAAGTTAGTATTTGATCATACAGTTGACTACAAATGATCAGGGATGACAATGGTCGCCATTACATCAATGTATACCCACGAATAACAGTATTTGATTATTCTGTTGACTACAAAGGTGCTTTAATGAGCAGGACCTACACTGGTCGTCATAAAATCAAGTTAACGTTGTCTGCCCACAAATAACAGTATTTAATCATTATGTTGACTGACTGACAATGTGCATTAATGACCAGGGACCGCACTGTCGCCATACGACCAATCTAGTTATACGCACGAATAACAGTATTTGATAACAATATTGACGATAAAGATGCAGCAATGATCAGGACCTACACTGGTGAATGTATCGTAAGGTCACTTTTACCAGCCAGCGGCCAATATAGACAGGGCCAGCCAGTAAACTCTCGCACTTGGCACCGGAGTCTCCCAATAACACACGTCAGTGTGGCAATGCCAACTCCGCTATCTAGAAGTGAACAACCTCCGTGTATTGGAATACATTATGCTGCACGCATAGGTGGCTATGACTGGAGAAACCAGGCTTATGTTTTTATTTTGCGTCCAGTGTAGATCCAGATCAGCCTGTGCATCCGCACAGTCTGACCAGGATCTGCACTGTTTCGTCATTCCATCAATGAAACACCCGTCATGCTTCTAACAAGCAATTTAGATCGTCATCAGGCTACATGAGTGTGCTATTTGATCAGGAGCCATCCTGGTCACAAATCCAATACATTCCAGTTCTCAAGTCACAGCCACATATGAGACACGCCATGCGAATTTGTACCTACGGACATCTGCGATATTTCATGAAATATATTTACAGAACATGGGATATTTTCCGTAAATGACTTCCGACGATGACACAAATTGCAGAGTACATGCGGAATATACTCTGAATATGTTGTCACGGTTTGACACCATTTACGGAAAATATTGTAAATTGTGTAAGCGTATTTCATGAAATTATGCAGATGTCCGAAGGTACAAAATCACATGGTGTGTCTCAATTATGATAAAATGGTGACCTTCTGCTACCACCTACGCATGAACCAAGACCAACTGGGGCCCGTTTCACTAAACTTCGTACGACTAAAATGTTCGTAAGTGCATTTAGGATCGTCTGAAATGTTTAATTGATGGATTTACATTTATTGAGCATAAGCAGCCTGTCCTCAATAAATGTAAATCCAATAATAGTTTACAAGAAAACATTGTTAATGTGAAATGTACAGACTATCATAATTTTACACTTATGAACATTTTAGTCGTACGAAGTACGGCCCCCAGCATAACCTTGTCCACATTGTTACGCTCCGTATTTATTATCCCCTATCCTATAAACAGGAGGGGCATATCGTTAGTTCATGTACGTGCGTACGTACGTGCGTTAGTAACACCTTTCATTTATTAATAACTTATGAATCACTTCACCGATTTTAATAATATTTGCATACAGTGTGTCTTAGGCTATGGTTCGCATACACCCCTTGTACTAACACCACAAGGTCAAGGTCACTGAGGACTTATTTTACCTTGCTTGTAAGGCAAATGCGTTAACGTCTTATTGTTTATTTTCCCCTTATTTATATATCATCATATTATGTACTCATAATTATGTTATGTGTTTACTTCGTCTTGTATCTTCTATAAGTTATAAAATAGTAATGTGTATAAAGCCAAGGTCACTAAGGACTTCTGTTCATCTCGTTTGTAAGGTACATGTGTTAAAGTGCCTGTTGTTTTCTCAATAACTACTTAACCTCTTGGTCACAATGTGTGTCTAGCGATGGTGCTTTGTTTCGCATACACATCACAAATGAACAAGCAAAGTGAAATTCACTGATAACTTGTGTTTCATTTTATTATTAAGGCTGTCAGTGAGAGGATTAGATTCGTAATAATGAGTGCCTCACTATATCATGCTGTCAGAATATTCGCACATGATTTGGGACTACACTGGTGACACACGAAATAGGTCCCCGTTTGGTACACAGGTGGAACTATTTACAGAAATGGTGATGATTCGCGTTGAAAGTTCTATTCCTATTTGTTCTGAACATTTCATCAACGTTTGAAGTAATTTACGGAAAATGTTGTAAATTTTGTAAATGGTTCCCATCAAGCATGAGCTATTGGACATCTTCTTAAAGTACAGAATGAAATCGTTTGTCTCATTAATACAGTGGAACCTCTCTAAACCGGACACCCTGGGAGGTCCCCAGGGTGTCCGGTTTAGAGAGGCTCCACTGTAATTAAACACTCAGTGAACAGGTTTTTTTTTGTCATTTTAAAGACGGTGAAACCTATCTGAATTAAACACAATGTGGTCGCCATGATGTTCGGTTTAGGGAGGCTCGACTGTATTGGTAAAACTTCCACTGTCAGCGATTGTTAAGCCGGGTTTTTAGATGATACCCGCGTTACATATATTATTACGATCAGGTATATTCTACTGCTGCTTTTTCTTTGATCAATGCCGCTGAGCGCGCGCGCGTGCTAATAATAGAAACATGGGAATGTGTATTGGCTTTTTACATGTACATATTCAGTGAAGCCAGAGGCTGGGATTACGAAAACACAAATCAATACATGATTTCTCCAGTGTAGAATAGATATTGCTTATTCAAGATGGAGGTTATCTGATTCAGGAAGTGGGGAAATCGGTTCAAATGAAGGAATAAATCAAACGGTTTGTTTGGGTTTCCTTGCTTACATGTTTCAGGTTTTCCAAGAAATGGATTATTATATTATCTCTCGCGGTATCACTATCAGCTACATACATATACATTGGGTTAATACGCTGAATATATTCGCGAGTGGTAGGCAACGTAAAAGATATACAGGGGAACCTCTCTAAACCGGACACCAAGACAACACCTTATCTTATTTATTGGTCATTTATCTCAGGTGATAATGTCTGTTCGCGATCTCATAGCACACAGCTATGGCTCAGAATGATAAAATGCCCGATTTACAGTGAAACCTCTCTAAGCCGGACACCCTGGGGATCTCCAAGGGTGTCCGGTTTAGAGAGGTTTCACTGTCACTGTAATAAACCGTATGCATCACGCGCTAACAATACATGAATGTACATAAATGCACCGTTTCAAGTATCAGATGATGTATTATTATATGTTATGTTTAACCGTTTTATCTTAATAATATTTTGCGATATGTATGGAAGCGTCCTGGTGGCAATGCTAATCTATATTTATCTAATAATTTATCTAATAATTACGACTTACTATTTCCTAATTAGGTCCTATTATATCATAATTAGTACTTAGTATATCCTAATTACGACTTGCTATCTCCTAATTAGGACTTATGAGATAGTATTTTCTAATTAGGACTTAGTATCTCATAATTAGGAGTTAGTATCTCATAATTAGGACTCACTATCTCCTAATGATCAAACGTGTTGTAGATTGACACAGATAGTATGTCCTAATTAGGAGAAAGTAAGTCCTAATCAGGAGATCCTAACTCCTAATTAGGAGATGATAAGGTCCTAATTATGAGATAACATGTCCTAATTAGAAGATAGTAAGTCTTAATTAGGAGATACTAACTCCTAATTAGGAATATCTCCTAATTAGGAGTTAGTATCTGCTAATTAGGAGATAAACATAGTGTAGCATTGGCACCAGACACTTCCATAGATATGTTCATTGGTGAGACTTTAATAAATGTTGAATACGTGTCTGTGATGTGGCTAACGGGAGTTGTGACCGATGTAGCTCCTGATCGAACAGCACACATGTTGGACTACAGTAGTCGCAAAAAGCTATCAAATCCAGTGACATGTAAGCAGTTACCTGAGTGTATTGTCTCTGGTGTCTACTCACCTACTATGCGAGTAAATATGGCTTTACCTATGGGCATCGTGTACAGTAACATAGATTGGAAAATTTAAACGTTGAAATTTATTTTGAGATTGATGGGAGAAATGCTCAGATATCTCGTCTTTTGTATAGTTTGATGGCATAATAGTTATAGCTTGCCGTTGTCATATCTGTCTATTATGTATTGCGCCAATTTTATTTGGTTTAATGTCATATTATTTGCTGTATGTGTCAAACGCACGAAGTGGTGAAACTGTACGATGGCTTGTGTATACAAAGTATTGACTTTCCAATTCCCGTCCTGTTAAAGGTACATGCCCACTCAGTAGGCACAACATGTTCTTTATATCAGACAACATCAGATACATTTTCTTGCAAAATAAATACATTCACCATTACACCACGTAATACTTGGCATTAGTATACATTTTATATCAGACGTAAATTTGCACACTGATATCAGGGGCGATAACCGTGTTTCATTAAAACACTGACGGATATTACTATTTATTCTCTATATTTAGTTTTTGATGTACAGTGATCATAACTTCTCAAGCCTGTGAATTACTTGCACACCCTCAACTGTGATACTTGTTTGTTTATTATGATCTGTGATATTATCGTGATTTTATTTGTTTTCAAGGATTATTTTAGAATTATGTGTGGAGGAATCGTGTTATAAAGGTACACTTTATACATTTATAAGATTACATATTGATTTGAGTAGGAGGCGTGGCGGTGTTGGACGATTTTCACATGTGTTTACCTTGCTGACTCCGTTAGCTATACCCCACCCACCATTTTGATAATATCGGATATTGTATACGGCGCTGGTCACTCAACTCGTCATGCTCTGGTGCGTCTATTGATACAGGTGCATATTGGTGACTTGACCGTAGTTGTTCAGTGGATTTGTCGGTGGCGGTGAATTGGAGGATCTGGATAGGGGTCGAATTCCTTCACTTCATTATTAATGCATAATGGCTGAATCTGACACGACCGAGCATATAAACGAGGCGGAGGAGTACGTCAATTCGGTGATGTCATCGCAGGGTGCTACGCTGGTCACGGTTACGACGGAAACGACCGGCAGCCGAAAGCGGCAGCTATCGACAGAAGGCGATAGTATTGAGAACAGTAACAGCCAATCGAAGAAGTCCAAATGTGAACGTCGTGGCGCCGCTGATGGTAACGGGAGTGACGTCACTGTGGACGGCGTGCGTAGAACCGGAAATGCGCCAGTACCAACGCCACGTACCAGAAAGGTTATACTGGCTACAGCTGATGTTCATTCGAGTGCCGACGTGAGTGTACACTCAATTTTACAGAAAATGTCGGCGGATATGGCAATGATGTTTCAATCGCTTACTGAACGCATGGACGCGCTTGAGACAAATTTGGAGCATAAATTGTTATCTAAGATCGCCAACATCATAGATAAGCGAGTGAATGTAGAGATGAAGAACATGCAGAAACGTGTCGATGAACGACTTGATAACATTAGGATAGATCTTAACACCGACATTGAATCGCTTACAACCCGGTTGGATACGATACATGAGTCCATGAGCTCGATGAACCGTCGTAATGAATCGAGTAGAAGTGATGTGCAAATCGTCATACGCAATCTTCCCGAACGCGCAAATGAGAATCCGTCAGTGGCAGTCGAGGCTCTGATTCGTGATGGACTGAAGATATCGGATATTAGAATGCCCGCCGCCGAACGTAAACAAGCAGACAATCGCGGGAATGCTGGTGTCATTATTGCAACATTCTCTTCCAAAACGGAAAAAGATAAGGTAATGAAGGCCAAAACGCAGCTGAGGCACTCTAATCATTTCAAGCGCGTCTTCATTCACCACGACCAGTCAAGAGAGGAACGATTGATGGCCTCCAACTTGAGGGTCATTGTCGACGCGGTACGCAACAACAACTCTGACATCTCAGTGATTGGATCCCGGGTCGTCACAGGGGACCGTGTGAATCACAGGGATCGTTGGGATCGAGTGAATCGCGAGGATCGAAGGAGTCGCGGTGATCGTATGGATCGCGAGGATCGAGGCAGTCGTATGGATCGCGGGGATCGTGTCGAACGTCAGAACCATATATCGGGCCGTCAACAATCATCAACAGGCGGGCAACGATGGAATGCCGCCCAATCGGAAACAATAACCCGAGGTATGGGCGGAAATAACGACGGTCTTGGTTCCAACCGCGATAGAAACACCAGTCCATCTAACAGATCCACGTCACGTCGCACCAATTCTGCCCGAGGTAGTCAAATTGGACGTAACCGGAGTTAGGTGCGCATAGGGTTTTGGAATGTGAATGGCTGGTCAAATGATACACTCTCAGACAATCATATTCTCAGGGCATCATGCATTAACATGCTTAATTTGGATATCATAGGTGTAGCAGAGACACATTTATTAAAATCAGACAAACTTCAATTAGATAACTACAAGTGGTTTGGAAAAAAAACAGACATAGTTTACATGTGCGTGCCAAGAGGGGATCTGGAGGTGTGGGCTTTTTTTATAAAATATGAAATTTGTAATACGTTTCATGTTTCACTATTAAACTGTAACGTTGATGGTATTTTATGGATGTGTCTTACACATAAAGTCACAGAGAGACGTATATACACTTATGTGTGTTACTTACCTCCAGATGGATCCACTTGGCAAGTAGATGTGAATGCCTTCTTTGATGCTCTGCTAAGTGCTATATATGACTATCAAAACAATGGCATAGTTTTTATATGCGGTGATTTTAATGCAAGATGTGGCGATAATGACGGTTTTATCGCCGGGGTTGATGAACTCCCGCCGAGAAAAGTTATTGACTTTAAAACAAACAAATATGGGAGCATTCTATTAGACTTTCCAATAAATAGTAATTATTGTATATTAAATGGCAGAAACTGTTGCAGCTCTAACGATTTTACTTCGGTGTCAACTAAAGGGTGTTCAGTAGTTGACTATTGTCTAGTGAGTCACAGTGAGTTGGCACTGTTCTCCGATTTTCGTGTATCCAGAATTACCGAACTTGTATCAGATTATGTAGGGGTAGAGGTCCTCGCTTCATCATCGATCCCAGACCATTCTATTTTGTCGTGGACACTGACTCTTGATTATAACATACAATCTTCACCATTGACGACATCCGGTACAGATGATGCAGCTTACGATAGGTTTGATGTATCCACTGTACCGGAAACGTTTTTATACGAGAAATTACGGGATGTCAATACTGTTATAAACGGACTTGAATCGAGTTTAAGAGTATAGTCAGACCTTGATAAAGCCTATAGTGAATTTTGTGATATTGTGAAATCTGAAATGTATGAACGTTTGCCATTTAAACACGTACGACCCCTTTCGGGATGCTGTAATAAACGGAGGCGAATTGGTAAACCCTGGTGGAGTGAGGACCTCACGGTTGCATGGAATAATGTTTGTTGTAAGGAAACATCCTGGTTGAGATGCTCTGATAAGAACAGGAAAGCGACACTGAAACTACAGTATGTTTCGGATCGGAAACTATTTGACCGATTGGTACAGCGAGCGAAACAAATATATTGGTACAAGTGTCAATCGGAGCTGTTAGCAGCAGTCGATACAGACCCTAATGAGTTTTGGAAAAATATTGGCAATGCTGGTATTGCTCAAGATAAGGTAAAGTGTATCCCTATGGAAGTGGTGCTTGACGATGGTTCTGTTTCAAATGACCTACATATTATTTTAGATAAATGGAAAAATGATTTTAGTTCTCTCCTGAATGTAACTGTTGATGATCATACAAGCGTCAAACCACATACATGTACACTACAACCAGGTAGTCAAATAAGCACCGCTTTATCTAACGACATTTCTTTGTTAGAGGTACGTCAAGCTATATTCCGAGCGAAAACAGGTAAAGCCTGTGGACCGGATGGAATACCGTCAGATGTAATACGTAATGACACTGCAGTATCATTTCTGCATATTTTATTTAACATATGTCTACGGTCTGGAAAGGTCCCTTCCGATTGGGGGAAAGGTATCATTAACCCTATACCGAAGTCAGGCACCACGGATCATAGAGACCCACTTTCCTATAGGGGCATTACTCTATCCTCTACATTGTATAAATTGTATGCTTCGATTTTAAACGAGCGGTTGACTAATTGGGCTGACGCAAATGAGAAGTTAACGGAATACCAAAATGGGTTTAGGAAAAAGCGCAGTACGATTGATCATTTGTCTACACTTACAACAATCATTGAAACACGCAAAAAGAAACGTCTGTCAACGTTCTGCGCTTTCATTGACTTCAGAAAAGCATATGACTGTATAGATAGGAACATTTTATGGAAAAAGTTGATAAATATTGGTTTAACTGGCAAGATTTTTAATGCAGTCAAATCTCTATATTCATGTGTATCAGCCTGCGTACGGGTTAATGGGTTTGTAAGTGACTGGTTTAGTGTAACTTCCGGTTTGCGTCAGGGTTGTTCGTTATCACCACTCCTGTTCAACATGTTTATCAATGACTTGGCAATACGGATTAATGCCCTCGGAAAAGGTATACATATCGGTAATGAAAGAATATCTGTGTTATTATATGCTGATGACGTTGTCATTATTGCAGATAGTGAAGTTGATCTACAATACATGTTGTGCGAGTTAAATGGTTGGTGTAGCACGAACAATATGAACATAAATCATGGCAAAAGTAAAGTCGTTCATTTTAGACATAATGCTATACCCAGAACGCGGACAGTATTTAAATGCGGAGATCACACTGTTGATGTTATTGACAAGTACAAATATCTTGGCTTGATTTTGAATGAATTTCTCGATTATAATATCACCGCTAAAATGGTAGCACAGAGCGCTAGTAGGTCTTTGGGTCTTCTGATTGCACAGTTTAAGAGAATGGGTGGAATGCCATACAGAGTTTATTCGAAATTATATGACTCTCTTGTATGGTCTGTTATATCATATGGAGCTGCAATTTGGGGTACTAAACCATACTCATGCATCGATGCTGTACAGAACCGTGCAATGAGATTCTTTCTAGGAACAGGTAAATACACCCCTTCGGCGGGAGTGGCAGGTGACATGGGATGGGAACCACCTATCATAAAGCAATGGAAATGTATTGCACTTCACTGGTACCGGCTAACCCATATTGATTTTTCTAGAATTGCGTACAGGGTATTTGCATGGGGTTCCGTACAAGGCAACACAAGGTGCAAAAACTGGTGCTACACTGTTCAATGTAAGTGGGCTAATCTTGGTTTGGCTCCTGCTACTGAACATACCCTTTCTAGAAATGTATTAGTCAAGGAAATTGTTAAGCGACTAATGGAAAGTTATACAGGCACTGAATGGTATTCCACTGTGAATAGAATGACTAGTTTACGGGGATATGGGGGTAACAAACTTAGGCGTTATAAACTGTTTAAGCAGACTTGGGGGGTGGAAACATACTGTAAACTTGTGTTACCTCGAACACACAGATCTGCTTTCGCTAAGTTTAGATGCGGCGTAGCCCCATTACGGTTGGAAACTGGTCGTTATGAACAACTGTCTATTGGCAATAGGGTTTGCCCTTTTTGTATGACTCAAGTAGAAGATGAGTACCACGTACTGTTTAGCTGCCCTATATACAACGACATACGTATTGCGCTATACGAAAAAGCATGTTCTATTGAACCACTGTTCGCTGAAATGACTGATGATTCCAAATTTGTTTTTCTTTTCTCGAACTGCAATATAATACAATTTTGTGCCAAAACCCTTTGCTATATTTTAGATCGAAGATCTGCACTGTTGTACAAATAATACAATTATAGTACCATGTGTGAATTAGTTTATGTGTAAATAATGCAACTATTTCTTATTACAATTTTGTATCCCTTTTAAGCTCTGTTGCATATTGGTGTGTAGTCCTTTTAAAGTTTCAATAGAAACATATTATTCAAGTAATGTATTTTATGTATATGCTGAAATGTAATTATAGCTGCTCATTAAATGAGCCGTCTCTTATAATTTTTATAGAATGGCAATTGTACATGTACCTGTATTGTTTTATAGCTATGTATTTTATGATGTACAGTTGATGAGACGTAAATAAACAATTGAACTGAACTCTCATCTGTCGAAAATATTATGTTTTTAGGTGACTCATTTAATTAGTATAAATAATTAATAAATATCATTCCTCATTTGCATATTAAAATAGTCTGATACCGCCGCGCGTCACTATCAGTAAAATAAATATTAATAAATTATTATATCTGTATAGCGGGCACCCATATGTTTAGAACTGGTGGAATAATACACAATTATACACTTACTTAATTCCCATAAAGAACAGTTTGTGGCTACTGAGTGGGTATGTACCTTTAATGATTAAATATGGTAATATGTAACTTATTGGGGTTAATGTGAAATAAGTCAAGTTAATTACTGCGCATTAGTAATATCAATACTATACTATGTAGCTTACAATCGTACACGTGAGGGTTAAACCTAGATTCCGACACCGCAGGTTGTAATATAGGGAGACATACATTTTCGTCCATTCTTTGGTCTTATAGTTATATTCATATTATATTTCATTTCATGTACACCGTGCTTCGTTTCCTTGCTGGTTATTTTGTCTTTTTCATCTAGTATATTAATCTTTTTTTTTCATTGCCTTGTAAGCTGGTTTATTAATTCGTTCCCACGAAACAACAATTCGTTTCCTTACAATTGTTCCCACGAATTAACAATTCGTTTCCTCAATTTAACAATTCTTTCCACGAAATAACAATTCGTTCCCACGGGAACGAATCGTTAATTCGAGGGAACGAATGTTAAGTTGAGGGATTTGTTTTATTTTACTTCCCGTTCCTGTCTTGCCCAAAGACACAACATGGTTTGACAGCACTTCAGAATCATTTCCAATGGAAATGATTCTGAAGTGCTGTCAAAGCATGTTGTACGCCGAATCGACCGCCGAATCGACCATTTCGGGCCCACGAGGAAGCGAACCGGGTTGAAAATAGCCCTATACGTCAATTGTGCATGAGTTGTATGTGAATGCAGTAAATAAATGTGTTTATACCAAACAATGGGCTGTTTCGAATCCTGGGTGTAACGGGTACATTTGGTCTATTTAAAGAGACGAATGATATACTTCCTTGCATGTGATGTATATATATATATATATTTATAAATTCTTGTTTTTTTTTCCCAGAATTGTTTCCCAGTTGTCACCATTTAGTCTAATACACTCTATAAATAACACGCAATCTGATTGGCTGATGGTCATACATTACAGCTAGTTAACATAGTCGCAACTTACTTAAATATGTATTCCTACGCCAGTAGTAAAGGAGTGCATTAGAAATAGTTTAACCACATTGTAATTTTGAAATTTACAATACAGTTAACCCTATATTGTCTGGTTGTAGCCGCAATGGGTATGTTGACCGTGAACAATTCCACGCTGTCTAGCCGACCCTGGAAGCAGGGACTGGATTATTGGAGCTCGTTTGAACTCTATCCTGACTGGAAGGGCAAACATTACTACATATTCAAGGTATGTGCGTATATGAGACATGCCATGTGATTTTGTACCTAAGAAGATGTGAAATCATAAATATCCTAGTAGTACATAATGATCTTCTATTTAAAATTCCCCAATTAACCAAACAATATTTTTGAACAACAGTTAACTAATCGGTTAAAATTTAACAGAGATTTTAACCACTCAGTTAAGGATTTAACAGTCCGTTAAGCTAACTGATGTTTTGAACAACCGGGCCCAGCTGCAGATACATTATTTTAGTATAATGCGATTCGTTTATTATACCCACTTTTTGAGAGAGAAAAAATGGAGATATTGTTTTCGTCACGGGTGTCCGTCCGTCCGTCCGTACGTCCGTCCGTGCCTTCCGTATGGTGTGTAGATGCCCAAAGTGAATTTCCCTGAACATATATAAATCATGAACAAAGACTACAACCATCCCTCAATCATTTTACATGATAACCGAGTTCATTCATGAAACAATGGCACGAACGCTGTCTATTTTTGTGACGTCATGTAATATGGCGTAATTGTAAACAGGATAAACAGTATTCGTGCCCTTCCAGGAAATGAGTGTGTGAGGGTCTGATTGGAGGCTTCCTTAATTATTTTTTACAGAAAAAGATTACAAGAATGTTTCTTATTTTGTTTCTAATTAAATTCATAAAATATAATGTGAGAAATACTGCACATTACTTACGAGAGTATATATGCCGTATTAAATCGGCAAAACTAGTCTCAAAAGTCCCGATATTCTCGTTGGCATTGGTGTGTGGTCTGTGTGGCGATCCAGAGACTAAGAAAAGCATTACCGGTACAGATTTATATTGTTCACTACTAAAAAGAAGAATAATCACGAAACTTTACGTACATTGTCCAATTGTATGTATGCATTAAATTAACTATATCCAAAATTAGTGTGCATTAGATGTCTGAACAATTCTGAAACTCAAAATATAAAACATACATGTTAAATACGTACTAAATAAGCAACTATTTGCATAAGCCATACTGAATGTGAAACCGTGTAGGGACTCATCATATTGTTTCATGTAGAAATAAGAATAAAGCATATCGGTTAGATGGCGAATAGCGTAGGCATTTAAATTAATTACGATTTGACTAATGGTGTTTTGAGATAGCGGACGAATTGACCAAAATGGCGGACGATTTGATCTGATGCCATGTTAATCACTGATGACTGATGAAGTAAATTACAAAGTAATTGTATTAATCACGTTATATTAACCAACGGCACGGGCTTAGTGATAATGATCTTCAATTTTCGCCATTCATTTAATGAAACAAATGTCATACGTCAAGAACACAGATATTGAAATTACCTGATTACTGGTTATTATTAGTGAACATAGAACATGGAACTATCTGATTACGCGATTAACCAATTAAGAAGGTTAATTAATGAACACAATTCACAGAAAATTCAAAACAAAATACGCGTTCCTTCATTTCGTTTCGGAAATGTAGATATATTTGTTGTGAAATAGCCGAGTGATAGGGGATATTATATTGGTCCAATTTGAGACACGCAACAGTCTGTTACAGTTGCCTGCTATTGAGTATTACTGTAAAAGGATAACAATAATAAAATATAATTGAAAATGAAAGGGCAAGTTTTGAAAATAGAGAACGAATTTTATGTAAAAATAAAAATGCTACAAAAGGTATTAAACTATGATCTGCGATGTGACCTATGCTATTTGTGTTGAATATAAAAACAAGAGTGCCGCAAGTCACAAAATACGCCCGTCGAAGACAGCGAAGATGCAGAAATGTGAAGCTGCCACCAAGGCAAGGAACATTAATGAGAATTTGAAAATCTATAGCATTATTTCTTCCTCTGTGATAAACAGGTATACTAATTTAGGTAGAGATGTGTAAAGTAGAAATTATATAGAATTGGATACAAAAAAATGTAGAAAAAATGGCTAAGTTAAAATGGTGATATTTTTGTTAAAAAATATTTTTTCGGCATAAAAACATCTTCAATATGTGTAGAAGACGTGTGTATAGTTTCAGATCGATCGACTGAACGGTTTCAGACGAGTAAACATAATACGTACCATTTTTTAAAAACGGTCGTATAAAAATAAAAAATAATGATGGTAATAAAAGTCTTCTTGATGACAATTGAAATATATGTATTGAACAGATACGTTACCATTTATATATAGCTCACTATATGTCGAGATAAATATCGATAGCCATACATTTACTAGTATCAACTGCAATCAGCATCACTGAAGTTTATCATGTAGATGCTATAGCATACAAATACATAGCTTTTTATAGACAAGAGATAATAATAATAATAATAGTCTTTATTTTGAGAGGGTAACACATTTAGTTTTCACTAATCTTCCATGTGGCCCTCTATTATGTACACACATGTATGACAGAGGCAAGAATTTAAACATGTTACATGTTCAAAAATCACAGAGTAAGGAAACAACAGGATATCATTAACCCATTGCATTCTAGGAATACACTACCTGGATGAAAAATATTAAATAACTTAATTTTCAACAAAACGGTTAAAAGAGTGGTAACAAAATATATTTTGGAAAATTAAAGAAAAACAAATTGTATTTAAATTTGATTGTAATAATTATGCCTAGTAATGTATTCTGAATGCAATGCTATAATGGATTTGAGGACATCTCTACACCAAATGTTTAATTACGTTGATCAGGGAAATTATGATAATGCACCAAAGAGAAGTGAGAATGACAAATGTGATCATACTTGACACCTTATGATGATAATTGTGAATTAGCAACATGACCCCATGTGGTTTGCATTTGATTACTAGTTAAGGAGCAGACTAATAGTATGTGTTTGGTAGATTAACACAGAATTGTAATGTGTCTTAATTAAAACTCTTATTTTGATGCTGATTTAAACTGCAAATATTCGATCAGATGTTTCACTATTCCCGGATCATGTAATGCTACACGATGTTATACATAGAAAAACGGACATAGAAAAACGGATGAATAGTATGTGTTTGGTAGATTAACACAGAATTGTAATGTGTCTTAATTAAAACTCTTATTTTGATGCTGATTTAAACTGCAAATATTCGATCACATGTTTCACTATTCCCGGATCATGTAATGCTACACGATGTTATCCATAGAAAAACGGACACGGAAACATGTATTCATTTTATTTCACTGTTTCTGAAGTAAACCGTGTTCTCAGCCATGTAAATATTCCTGATGAATTTTGCATTATGGGGTGGCATGATTTCAGCATAAATATCGACTGCTGTGCTTATAGGTAGGACATTCTAACAGATAGTCATATTGTATATACATTGAAGTTGCAAATAAATCAATTTATTATGCATTTGCGTGAACTTCATTTTTTTTACATTTCCAGATTTAGAATTGGCACAATTAGTGGTGTATCAATGTTTAGTCCCTTCAGCAGTTGAGAAGTCCGTTGGAAAAAATCTGTACCCTATATTGAATTGCATACAACAAATGTAGAAACAAATGGCTACGATAAAAAGGTGATATTTTGTTTTTAAACAAAATCGGCATAAAACTTTATTTGTATAGCTTGTCCGATTTACGGTCACTATAAATTTAATGATTATTTGGATGGACATGCATTCAAGTAGCTTATTAAACAAAAATAATAATTACGGAAACTAATTTTATTTGTACACACTTTGTGTAGATTACATTTGTGTATAAAAGTAAACTATTTCGTTAGTATTCACATTAACGTATTTATGAAATCTTAATCAGTGATGTACTTATTCACCGTCTAATGCACTCTCAACTTGTCTACTTTAAGAAAACAAATTCTGTAACGAAATTCTCAGAACAAATTATTCTCAACATCAACATTTGGAGAAGTCTGTATTTAAATCGGTTAACTTTCAAAGTAAATAATGATACAAACTAAAATGTCAGCAGATGTCCAACAGATGTCCAACAATGCCAACTCCAACCGGGACGGTGAGTGGAAAGTGACCGTGCACATATCAGTGATAAATAAATATTTCATACGCATGCGCATTCAACATAAACAAATTGGAAATTTTGAAATCGCCAAGTTACATACCAGGAACCATTTTAATGTTTTGATGCAAAATGGAAATATTTGTATATGAAATATTCAAATAAAGGGAGAGTACCGCGATAAACTTTTATTACACTTTTGCGAGTTATTTGCATGGGTTTCGCTGTGAGAGAAAACCGGTAATCAACTAAATGCATTATTAGTAGCTACTTGTTAATACCCCGAAAACTAGACCCACCATCATAGTCATACTTCCACTCTCGCTAGCCGATTACCACTACGCATATTGTAGCTACAGTGGATATACCTATTAGTTAACCGATTAATCGTAAGAAGTAAAACATTTTAACTGTAATAGTTGGACTTGAAACATGGTGTGTGCCTTCCTTATGTTGTGGAGATGCGCAAAGTGAATTTCGATTTTTATTTGACCCCCCGGTCATGGATTATCTTCACCTTTTCTACAGTAGCGTAACCATTTGTCGGGATTACCGAATTTTCGTAAACCGCATTTGTCTCTAATCACGGAAACTTTCACGGTCAGTTTCCCAGACATTTTTTGCAGTAGACACCTATGTGTCAAATGGAGAAAAATATTCCACATCGCCCTTGGTTATGTAAGGTTTTAATCAAAATTGTTAGAATACCTTCAAAATGTTGTATTTCAGCTATTCCCACTTTTGTCCACTCATAAACATCATTATTGAAAAAGATTTACAATGCATGGTTCTGTCAGTCTCCGTCACTGGATTATTTAGTCATTTTGAGCAGTCAATGTCCTGTAAACACAGACTGGTAGCTATCAAATTACCAGAATAGAGCTTCTCATTATACTGGGGGGTCTTATATGAAAAACAAGAAAAAACTAACACAGAATTATATTTGATTACACAGATGTAGATATAAACTCTGTTTTTAATTTTGAATATTTTGAAAAAAAATCCAGGCTATTGGATTGGCGAAAGCCGGGCGGGCGGGCGGCGTCGACAATCAATGTTAAATTTTCGTGTTTGAGTCCATTTCTTTGTTACTGTACCACCTAGGACCACCAAACTTTCACAGCTTCATAATCAAGGGGTGCCCATCACATATCACTATCCAACATGTTACTTTTTTTTTAACTTGACCCATTTTTTCCGCGCACTCGACTTAAGCCATTTTCAATGTTAAGTTTTCGCAAAGGAAATGGTGGAAAATTGTTTACTGTACACTCCTCTGATAATTTAGATAACCATTTTTAGCCAGGTTTTTTTAAACAAAATCCAGGCTATTGGATTGGCGAAAGCCGGGCGGGCGGCGTCCACAATCAATGTTAAGTTTTCGTGTTTGAGTCCATTTCTTTGTTACTGTACCACCTAGGACCGCCAAACTTGCACAGCTTCATAATCAAGGGGTGCCCACCACATACCACTATCCAACATGTTACTTTTTTTTTATTTTGACCCATTTTTTCCGCGCAATCGACTTAGCCATTTTCAATGTTAAGTTTTCGTGTTCAAGTCCATTTCTTTGGTACTGTACCACCTAGGACCACCAAACTTTCACAGCTTCATAATCAAGGGGTGCCCACCACATATCACTATCCAACATGTTACTTTTTTTTAGCCAGGTTTTTTGAAAAAAAATCCAGGCTATTGGATTGGCGAAAGCCGGGCGTGCGGCGTCCACAATCAATGTTAAGTTTTCGTGTTTGAGTCCATTTCTTTGTTACTGTACCACCTAGGACCACCAAACTTTCACAGCTTCATAATCAAGGGGTGCCAACCACATATCACTATCCAACATGTTACTTTTTTAGCCAGGTTTCTTGAAAAAAAATCCAGGCTATTGGATTGGCGAAAGCCGGGCGTGCGGCGTCCACAATCAATGTTAAGTTTTCGTGTTTGAGTCCATTTCTTTGTTACTGTACCACCTAGGACCACCAAACTTTCACAGCTTCATAATCAAGGGGTGCCCACCACATATCACTATCCAACATGTTACTTTTTTTTTAACTTGACCCATTTTTTCCGCGCAATCGACTTAGCCATTTTAAATGTTAAGTTTTCGCGTTTACAATGTTAAGTTTTCGTGTTTAAGTCCATTTCTTTGGTACTGTACCACCTAGGACCACCAAACTTTCACAGCTTCATAATCAAGAGGTGCCCACCACATATCACAATCCAACATGTTACCTTTTTAGCCAGGTTTTTTTTTTTTAAAAATCCAGGCTATTGGATTGGCGAAAGCCGGGCGGGCGGCGTCCACAATCAATGTTAAGTTTTCGTGTTTGAGTCCATTTCTTTGTTACTGTACCACCTAGGACCACCAAACTTTCACAGCTTCATAATCAAGGGGTGCCCACCACATATCACTATCCAACATGTTACTTTTTTTTTTAACTTGACCCATTTTTTCCGCCCAGTCGACTTAGTCATTTTCAATGTTAACTTTTCGCGTTTACAATGTTAAGTTTTCGTGGTTAAGTCCATTTCTTTGGTACTGTACCACCTAGGACCACCAAACTTTCACAGCTTCATAACCAAGGGGTGCCTACCACATACAACTATCCAACATGTGACCATTTTTTTACCTTCACCTATTATTTCTACGTAATTGACTTAGCCATTTTCAACGTTAACTTTTTAACGTACATCTGGTTAAATTTTTTGGTTAAAACTTTTTTGTTATACTATATCTCTGCAACTGTTTCGCCAATTACCTTGAAACTTCACATGGGTGTTTATCATCGTCCATATTTTCATTCTAACCCCCAACCGTGCGGCCCCTGTGCCCAATGTCAAGGTCAAATTACTTTGAAGTTATTTGTTAAAGTTTTTCGTGTACTATATCTCTGCAACTGCTTCACCCATTACCTTGATACTTCACATGGGTGTTTATCATCATTGTCGCACCCGCTTGCGGAAAGCGCGATATCGTCGGCATTTTGGCATACGTCCGTACACCCGTGTGTCCGGTTAAAGTTTTTTCGTTAAAGTTTTTCCATCTACTATATCTGTTTTTTTAGTGTCCATGCCTCGCCCCAAGGCGCGACATGCAGGCCACGGCCATCTAGTCTACAAAAAGTGGGTATAATTATGTTATCAAGTGTCCATGCTTGGAAAAAACCTGGCCTTCGTGGCTTTGCCTCGTTTCTTGTTTATTGTTCTGTTGATTATAAAAATGCTCAGAATATTAGTCTACAGTTTGTAGATTGTTATTATCTTGTTGGTATAAATCCTGCCTGTAGTGTGCACCAGAATGAATACGGTAAAATAGCATGTACCACAAATGAAAATTAAACGTGATCTGAAATTATCTTGCATTATGATTATTAGCCTTGTGATAATATTATTGTCATTTATGACTGGAAAAGGAAATGGTGGAAAATTGTTTACTGTACACTCCTCTGATAATTTAGATAACCATTTTTAGCCAGGTTTTTTTAAACAAAATCCAGGCTATTGGATTGGCGAAAGCCGGGCGGGCGGCGTCCACAATCAATGTTAAGTTTTCGTGTTTGAGTCCATTTATTTGTTACTGTACCACCTAGGACCACCAAACTTGCACAGCTTCATAATCAAGGGGTGCCCACCACATACCACTATCCAACATGTTACTTTTTTTTTATTTTTTTTTTGACCCATTTTTTCCGCGCAATCGACTTAGCCATTTTCAATGTTAAGTTTTCGTGTTCAAGTCCATTTCTTTGGTACTGTACCACCTAGGACCACCAAACTTTCACAGCTTCATAATCAAGCGGTGCCCACCACATATCACTATCCAACATGTTACTTTTTTAGCCAGGTTTTTTGAAAAAAAATCCAGGCTATTGGATTGGCGAAAGCCGGGCGGGCGGCGTCCACAATCAATGTTAAGTTTTCGTGTTTGAGTCCATTTCTTTGTTACTGTACCACCTAGGACCACCAAACTTTCATAGCTTCATAATCAAGGGGTGCCCACCACATATCACTATCCAACATGTTACTTTTTTTTTTAACTTGACCCATTTTTTCCGCGCAATCGACTTAGTCATTTTCAATGTTAACTTTTCGCGTTTACAATGTTAAGTTTTCGTGCTTAAGTCCATTTCTTTGGTACTGTACCACCTAGGACCACCAAACTTTCACAGCTTCATAATCAAGAGGTGCCCACCACATATCACTATCCAACATGTTACCTTTTAGCCAGGTTTTTTTTTTAAAAAATCCAGGCTATTGGATTGGCGAAAGCCGGGCGGGCGGCGTCCACAATCAATGTTAAGTTTTCGTGTTTGAGTCCATTTCTTTGTTACTGTACCACCTAGGACCACCAAACTTTCACAGCTTCATAATCAAGGGGTGCCCATCACATATCACTATCCAACATGTTACTTTTTTTTTAACTTGACCCATTTTTTCCGCGCACTCGACTTAAGCCATTTTCAATGTTAAGTTTTCGCAAAGGAAATGGTGGAAAATTGTTTACTGTACACTCCTCTGATAATTTAGATAACCATTTTTAGCCAGGTTTTTTTAAACAAAATCCAGGCTATTGGATTGGCGAAAGCCGGGCGGGCGGCGTCCACAATCAATGTTAAGTTTTCGTGTTTGAGTCCATTTCTTTGTTACTGTACCACCTAGGACCGCCAAACTTGCACAGCTTCATAATCAAGGGGTGCCCACCACATACCACTATCCAACATGTTACTTTTTTTTTATTTTGACCCATTTTTTCCGCGCAATCGACTTAGCCATTTTCAATGTTAAGTTTTCGTGTTCAAGTCCATTTCTTTGGTACTGTACCACCTAGGACCACCAAACTTTCACAGCTTCATAATCAAGGGGTGCCCACCACATATCACTATCCAACATGTTACTTTTTTAGCCAGGTTTTTTGAAAAAAAATCCAGGCTATTGGATTGGCGAAAGCCGGGCGTGCGGCGTCCACAATCAATGTTAAGTTTTCGTGTTTGAGTCCATTTCTTTGTTACTGTACCACCTAGGACCACCAAACTTTCACAGCTTCATAATCAAGGGGTGCCAACCACATATCACTATCCAACATGTTACTTTTTTAGCCAGGTTTCTTGAAAAAAAATCCAGGCTATTGGATTGGCGAAAGCCGGGCGTGCGGCGTCCACAATCAATGTTAAGTTTTCGTGTTTGAGTCCATTTCTTTGTTACTGTACCACCTAGGACCACCAAACTTTCACAGCTTCATAATCAAGGGGTGCCCACCACATATCACTATCCAACATGTTACTTTTTTTTTAACTTGACCCATTTTTTCCGCGCAATCGACTTAGCCATTTTAAATGTTAAGTTTTCGCGTTTACAATGTTAAGTTTTCGTGTTTAAGTCCATTTCTTTGGTACTGTACCACCTAGGACCACCAAACTTTCACAGCTTCATAATCAAGAGGTGCCCACCACATATCACAATCCAACATGTTACCTTTTTAGCCAGGTTTTTTTTTTTTAAAAATCCAGGCTATTGGATTGGCGAAAGCGGGCGGGCGGCCGTCCACATCAATGTAAGTTTTCGTGTTTGAGTCCATTTCTTTGTTACTGTACCACCTAGGACCACCAAACTTTCACAGCTTCATAATCAAGGGGTGCCCACCACATATCACTATCCAACATGTTACTTTTTTTTTTAACTTGACCCATTTTTTCCGCCCAGTCGACTTAGTCATTTTCAATGTTAACTTTTCGCGTTTACAATGTTAAGTTTTCGTGGTTAAGTCCATTTCTTTGGTACTGTACCACCTAGGACCACCAAACTTTCACAGCTTCATAACCAAGGGGTGCCTACCACATACAACTATCCAACATGTGACCATTTTTTTACCTTCACCTATTATTTCTACGTAATTGACTTAGCCATTTCAACGTTAACTTTTTAACGTACATCTGGTTAAATTTTTTGGTTAAAACTTTTTTGTTATACTATATCTCTGCAACTGTTTCGCCAATTACCTTGAAACTTCACATGGGTGTTTATCATCGTCCATATTTTCATTCTAACCCCCAACCGTGCGGCCCTGTGCCCAATGTCAAGGTCAAATTACTTTGAAGTTATTTGTTAAAGTTTTTCGTGTACTATATCTCTGCAACTGCTTCACCCATTACCTTGATACTTCACATGGGTGTTTATCATCATTGTCGCACCCGCTTGCGGAAAGCGCGATATCGTCGGCATTTTGGCATACGTCCGTACACCCGTGTGTCCGGTTAAAGTTTTTTCGTTAAAGTTTTTTCCATCTACTATATCTGTTTTTTTAGTGTCCATGCTCGCCCCAAGGCGCGACATGCAGGCCACGGCCATCTAGTCTACAAAAAGTGGGTATAATTATGTTATCAAGTGTCCATGCTTGGAAAAAACCTGGCCTTCGTGGCTTTGCCTCGTTTCGTGTTTATTGTTCTGATTATAAAAATGCTCAGAATATTAGTCTACAGTTTGTAGATTGTTATTATCTTGTTGGTATAAATCCTGCCTGTAGTGTGCACCAGAATGAATACGGTAAAATAGCATGTACCACAAATGAAAATTAAACGTGATCTGAAATTATCTTGCATTATGATTATTAGCCTTGTGATAATATATTGTCATTTTATGACTGGAAAAGGAAATGGTGAAAATTGTTTACTGTACACTCCTCTGATAATTTAGATAACCATTTTTATTTGCCAGGTTTTTTTAACAAAATCCAGCTATTGGATGGCGAAAGCCGGGCGGGCGGCTGCGTCCACCAATCAATGTTAAGTTTTCGTGTTTGAGTCCATTTATTTGTTACTGTACCACCTAGGACCACCAAACTTGCACAGTTTCATAATCAAGGGGTGCCCACCACATACCACTATCCAACATGTTACTTTTTTTTTATTTTGACCCATTTTTTCCGCGCAATCGACTTAGCCATTTTCAATGTTAAGTTTTCGTGTTCAAGTCCATTTCTTTGGTACTGTACCACCTAGGACCACCAAACTTTCACAGCTTCATAATCAAGCGGTGCCCACCACATATCACTATCCAACATGTTACTTTTTTAGCCAGGTTTTTTGAAAAAAAATCCAGGCTATTGGATTGGCGAAAGCCGGGCGGGCGGCGTCCACAATCAATGTTAAGTTTTCGTGTTTGAGTCCATTTCTTTGTTACTGTACCACCTAGGACCACCAAACTTTCACAGCTTCATAATCAAGGGGTGCCCACCACATATCACTATCCAACATGTTACTTTTTTTTTTTAACTTGACCCATTTTTTCCGCGCAATCGACTTAGTCATTTTCATGTTAACTTTTCGCGTTTACAATGTTAAGTTTTCGTGCTTAAGTCCATTTAACTTTGGTACTGTACCACCTAGGACCACCACCAAACTTTCACAGCTTCAATAATCAAGAGGTGCCCACCACATATCACTATCCAACATGTTACCTTTTAGCCAGGTTTTTTTTTTAAAAAATCCAGGCTATTGGATTGGCGAAAGCCGGGCGGGCGGCGTCCACAATCAATGTTAAGTTTTCGTGTTTGAGTCCATTTCTTTGTTACTGTACCACCTAGGACCACCAAACTTTCACAGCTTCATAATCAAGGGGTGCCCACCACATATCACTATCCAACATGTTGCTTTTTTTTTTAACTTGACCCATTTTTTCCGCGCAGTCGACTTAGTCATTTTCAATGTTAACTTTTCGCGTTTACAATGTTAAGTTTTCGTGTTTAAGTCCATTTCGTTGGTACTGTACCACCTAGGACCACCAAACTTTCACAGCTTCATAACCAAGTGGTGCCTACCACATACAACTATCCAACATGTGACCATTTTTTTACCTTCACCTATTATTTCTACGTAATTGACTTAGCCATTTTCAACGTTAACTTTTTAACGTACATCTGGTTAAATGTTTTGGTTTTTTAAAACTTTTTTGTTATACTATATCTCTGCAACTGTTTCGCCCATTACCTTGACTTCACATGGGTGTTTATCATCGTCCATATTTTCACTCTAACCCCCAACCGTGCGGCCCCTGTGCCCAATGTCCAAGGTCAAATTACTTTGAATTTGTTGTTAAAGTTTTTCGTGTACTATATCTCTGCAACTGCTTCCACCCATTACCTTGATACTTCACATGGGTGTTTATCAATCATTGTCGCACCCAGCTTGCGGAGCGCGATATCGTCGGCATTTTGGCATACGTCCGTACATCCGTGTGTCCGGTTAAAGAATTTTTTTTTCGTTAAAGTTTGTCCATCTACTATATCTGTTTTTTTTAGTGTCCATGCCTCGCCCCAAGGCGCGACATGCAGGCCCACGGCCATCTAGTCTACAAAAAGTGGGTATAATTATGTTATCCAAGTGTCTATGCTTGGAAAAACCTGGCCTTCGTGGCTTTGCCTCGTTCTTGTTTTGAACTTGACCCATTTTTTCCGCGCAATCGACTTAGCCATTTTCAATGTTAAGTTTTCGCGTTTTCAATGTTAAGTTTTTCGAGTTTAAGTCCATTTCTTTGGTACTGTACCACCTAGGACCACCAAACAATCACAGCTTCATAATCAAGGTGTGCCCACCACATATCACTATCCAACATGTTACTTTTTTTTTAACTTGACCAATTTTTTCCGCGCAGTCGATTTAGTCATTTTCAATGTTAACTTTTCGCGTTTACAATGTTAAGTTTTCGTGTTTAAGTCCATTTCGTTGGTACTGTACCACCTAGGACCACCAAACTTTCACAGCTTCATAACCAAGTGGTGCCTACCACATACAACTATCCAACATGTGACCATTTTTTTACCTTCACCTATTATTTCTACGTAATTGACTTAGCCATTTTCAACGTTAACTTTTTAACGTACATCTGGTTAAATGTTTTGGTTAAAACTTTTTTGTTATACTATATCTCTGCAACTGTTTCGCCCATTACCTTGAAACTTCACATGGGTGTTTATCATCGTCCATATTTTCACTCTAACCCCCAACCGTGCGGCCCCTGTGCCCAATGTCAAGGTCAAATTACTTTGAAGTTGTTTGTTAAAGTTTTTCGTGTACTATATCTCTGCAACTGCTTCACCCATTACCTTGATACTTCACATGGGTTTATCATCATTGTCGCACCCGCTTGCGGAAAGCGCGATATCGTCGGCATTTTGGCATACGTCCGTACATCCGTGTGTCCGGTTAAAGTTTTTTCGTTAAAGTTTTTCCATCTACTATATCTGTTTTTTTTAGTGTCCATGCCTCGCCCCAAGGCGCGACATGCAGGCCACGGCCATCTAGTCTACAAAAAGTGGGTATAATTATGTTATCCAAGTGTCTATGCTTGGAAAAAACCTGGCCTTCGTGGCTTTGCCTCGTTTCTTGTTTTGAACTTGACCCATTTTTTCCGCGCAATCGACTTAGCCATTTTCAATGTTAAGTTTTCGCGTTTTCAATGTTAAGTTTTCGAGTTTAAGTCCATTTCTTTGGTACTGTACCACCTAGGACCACCAAACTTTCACAGCTTCATAATCAAGGTGCCCACCACATATCACTATCCAACATGTTACTTTTTTTTTAACTTGACCAATTTTTTCCGCGCAGTCGATTTAGCCATTTTCAATGTTAAGTTTTCGCGTTTACAATGTTAAGTTTTCGCGTTTACAATGTTAAGTTTTCGTGTTTAAGTCCATTTCTTTGGTACTGTACCACCTAGGACCACCAAACTTTCACAGCTTCATAACCAAGGGGTGCCTACCACATACAACTATCCAACATGTGACCATTTTTTTACCTTCACCTATTATTTCTACGTAATTGACTTAGCCATTTTCAACGTTAACTTTTTAACGTACGTCTGGTTAAATTTTTTGGTTAAAACTTTTTTGTTATACTATATCTCTGCAACTGCTTCACCCATTACCTTGAAACTTCACATGGGTGTTTATCATCGTCCATATTTTCACTCTAACCCCCAACCGTGCGGCCCCTGTGCCCAAGGTCAAGGTCCGTACGTCCGTGTGTCCNAAAGGTTAAAATTTTTTCGTTAAAGTTTTTTCGTTAAAGTTTTTCCATGTACTATATCTATTTTGTTAGTGTCCATGCCTCGCCCCAAGGCGCGACATGCAGGCTACGGCCATCTAGTCTACAAAAAGTGGGTATAATTATGTTATCCAAGTGTCCATGCTTGGAAAAAACCTGGCCTTCGTGGCTTTGCCTCGTTTCTTGTTTTTAACATGACCCATTTTTTCCGCGCAGTCGACTTAGCCATTTTCAATGTTAAGTTTTCGTGTTTACAATGTTAAGTTTTCGTGTTTAAGTCCATTTCTTTAGTACTGGACCACCAAACTTTCACAGCTTCATAACCAAGGGGTGCCTACCACATACAACTATCCAACAAGTTTTTTCGTGTACTATATCTCTGCAACTGCTTCACCCAATACCTTGATACTTCACATGGGTGTTTATCATCATTGTCGCACCTGCTTGTGGAAAGCGCGATCCTGTGCCCAATGTCAAGGTCAAATTACTTTGAATTTTTGTGTTAAAGTTTTTTTCGTGTACTATATCTCTGCAACTGCTTCACCCAATACCTTGATACTTCACATGGGTGTTTATCATCATTGTCGCACCTGCTTGCGGAAAGCGCGATCCTGTGCCCAATGTCAAGGTCAAATTACTTTGAATTTTTTTGCTAAAGTTTTTTTGTGTACTATATCTCTGCAACTGCTTCACCCAATACCTTGATACTTCACATGGGTGTTTACCATCATTGTTGCACCTGCTTGCGGAAAGCGCGATCCTGTGCCCAATGTCAAGGTCAAATTACTTTGATTTTTTTTGTTAAAGTTTTTTTGTGTACTATATCTCTGCAACTGCTTCACCCAATACCTTGATACTTCACATGGGTGTTTATCATCATTGTCACACCTGCTTGAGGAAAGCGCGATCCTGTGCCCTATGTCAAGTTGAAATTACTTTGATTTTTTTTGTTAAAGTTTTTTCGTGTACTATATCTCTGCAACTGCTTCACCCAATACCTTGATACTTCACATGGGTGTTTATCATCATTGTCACACCTTCTTGCGGAAAGCGCGATATCGTCGGCATTTTGGCATACGTTCGTCCGTTCGTCCGTGTGTCCGGTTAAAGTTTTTTGGTTAAAGTTTTTCCATCTACTATATCTATTTCTTTAGTGTCCATGCCTCGCCCCAAGGCGCGACATGCAGGCCACGGCCATCTAGTCTACAAAAGGTGGGTATAATTATGTTATCCAAGTGTCTATGCTTGGAAAAAACCTGGCCTTCGTGGCTTTGCCTCGTTTCTTGTTTTGAACTTGACCCATTTTTTCCGCGCAGTCGACTTAGCCATTTTCAATGTTAACTTTTCGCGTTTACAATGTTAAGTTTTCGTGTTTACCAAACTTTCACAGCTTCATAACCAAGGGGTGCCTACCACATACAACTATCCAACATGTGACCATTTATTTTACCTTCACCTATTATTTCTACGTAATTGACTCATTTTCAACGTTAACTTTTTAACGTACGTCTGGTTAAAGTTTTTTGGTTAAAAGTTTTTCGTTATACTATATCTCTGCAACTGCTTCGCCCATTACCTTGAAACTTCACATGGGTGTTTATCATCATCCATATTTTCATTCTACCCCCCCCCCAACCGTGCGGCCCCTGTGCCCAATGTCAAGGTCAAATTACTTTGATTTTTTTTGTTAAAGTTTTTTTATGTACTATGTCTCTGCAACTGCTTCACTGCCTCGTTTCTTGTTTTGGTTAAATTAAAGTTTTTGGTTAAAGTTTTTGATTAAAGTTTTGCGTTATACTATATCTCTGCAACTGCTTTACCCATTACCTTGAAACTTCACATGGGTGTTTATCATCATCTATATTTTCATTATACCCCCCTCCCGTGCGGCCCCTGTGCCCAATGTCAAGGATTCATTGCGATATTCACATGTTACAAATGCTCACATGTAACTATATGTTATGATAAGGACATGTTACATTGCAGGGGGCGGCGTATCACCAGTATGAATACGCAACGCAGGTAGATGTAGTTGTGAAGACACCTAAACACACAGACGCTGGCCAGGAATATTGGCATCCCTACATCAGGTCCGCTGCCGAAGCTAGGAAAATAGCCAGACTCTTCAACGATAAATTGACCAGTCTTGGCTGCAAATTCAAGGTAAAGAATAATCAGTGGCTGTGACTGGAGACGGGGCTTATATTATGGCATTGTGTCTATATACTCTGGGTCCTGGGGGCCGTTTCACTAAACCTTGTACGTATGGATCTGCCACCAGGTCAGGTTATTCTAATTTCAGGGCTGAATATATTGTTTCTCCATGTAAATATTCAGTTCTGATTTTGGAATTTCCCCCCAAAGCAGCAGGTTAAAACGGGATCGAACCCGTTTGCCCGGCCTTACATGACCTTATCTGTTGATAGGCCGTTAAACACCAATAAACAAACAAACAAAACTAAACCTCGTACGACTAAAATGTTCGTAAGTGTAAATTTAGGATCAGCTGGAAATTTCTATTGATGGATTTACATGTATTGATCATAGGCAGCATATGCAGCCTATGCTCAATAAATGTAAATCCAATAACTGTTTACAATAACACATTGTTGTGAAATGTACAGACTATCATAATTTTACACTGACGAACATTTTAGTCATACCAAGTGTAGTGAAACGGCCCACTGGTCTGCTAGTGCACTCTAGTACTATAGTCTGATACTGATCTATACAATACTGCTACTTGGAAGAATGTGTGATGTTTCACGAACAGCGCTGACGCTAGTCGCCGATATGCGAGCTGGTCTGGTCTTGGTATACACTGACGGCACATGACACATGCCTCATTTGTCAAGTCATAGCCATGTATATTTTATTATTTACCAGGTAATACGCATATTGGCAGAATGTTGTCAGAATACGCACCGTACTGACTAACAACATAATGTAGTAGCAGGCATTGACCTGATACGAATATCCTGGTTACAACGAATTGAAAGCTGGCGTTCCATTGGTCGAACGTCGTCACATGATGTTACCAAATGACGCCAGTGTAATGACACAACATAAACAAGTCCGATTTCTATTCAACGAAAACAACGTCACACTTGCTATTCTATATCCTGATAAATAGAATACCATGTTTTGACATCAAATTTATCAGGCTCGGCTCGGAAACGGTAGGAATTCCTCGACGAGCCTCAGAATTCCTACGCGTTTCATAGCCTTGCCTGATAAACTTGATATAAAAATAGTCTAGCCTGGTATTATCTATGTACTGCCTCGTGTACTGCCACAACAATATAAATTCCATCTCAGTAAAAGTAATGAAACAAATATTTATGTCGCAGTACTATACTATTCATATCACTTTCCTAAAATTAAAATGAATGTACTATCACGCATGTACAGAGCCCCGCAGGGGACGTATACTTCTTTTTTTATTCATTCGTTCCAACGAAATAACAATTCGTTCCCACGAAATAAACAATTTGTTCCAACGAAATAACAATTCGTTCCCTCAATTTAATAATTAAATTCGTTCCCACGAATTGTCATTTCGTAGGAACGAATTGTTAATTCGAGGGAACGAATTGTTATATCGTGGGAATTAATTGTTAATTCGAGGGAACGCATTGTTAAATTGAGGGAACGAATTGTTATTTCGTGGGAACGAATTAATAAAAAAAAGATGCATGTCCCTGCGGCTCCGTACGTATGTACTCAACGCCTAGACAAAATGTTTCCCAAAATATACTTGTACACAATGGAAGTGACCGGTGTTAGACGGAGGTAGCCTCATTCTTATACCGATCTCTTCAAATGTATCATGGTTTGAATAAATTGGTAAGATACATGCGTTTCATTAGAAACACAATTGCTACCCCGCTCCATACCTCTCGCGAGGGTAGCAATTTAACCCAATCTCTTTAATTTAACGCATGGAAGAGTGATTTTTGCCAAGGCAATCGGTTATCCGGCGTGTTTGATACGTTAGCGATATAAAACTGTCAAAGCTGTATCAATAAAGTATTAATGAAGAACGTACACGTGCAGAAATTGGTTATTGTACCATGTCAAGGTGTTTATCTAACATTTACACGTATATCTTGTAAATTTGAAAGCTTCATTTCTTTAGGTTGAATGTTGAACAACAACAAGAGAAAAGATGGCTTCCATGGGAAAATAATTTCCCTGTTCTATTATTTTTGGCAATGTACTAGTTCCACATACAAGATTATTAGTTTAAAGGTATACAATATACAGTTTACTAAATTTTAACATAACATCAACAGGTTTTGGTATGCACTTCGGTTGCTCACATTTTGTTGAATGGGTCAAATTGTAGCCGTAGATAACATATCGGAGGCGAATTATTGGAGCTAGTACATGTATTTCAAGTGATGAGGAAACATTCACTCTTCAGTACATTCTCGTATATTTAACATCCGCGTATAACACCTTGTTTCTAATTTGCTTCTTTGCATAGATCATCTTCGTGACGCCGTCCACATCAGTTATGGACGAGATCTCTGACTTCATGGTGTTCACCCGTTTCTTCAAAAACTTCACCAAACGCTTCTCCAAGAACGAAGTGGTTGTTTTCGAGGACCTTCTGCCCGGGGTGTTTCGGACTTTTGTCTCGGAGACCGGTCATGCCCGCCACAATGGAACGGGTATTGGAGACGCGTTCTGCCATTTCAGCTACCAACAATCAGGTGGTAAGATGGTCGTCACCAACCTGAAAGGCGTCCAGGAGGACAACACGTATTTTTTCACAAATCCCGTCATTCATTCTATCGACGCCAGCTTTGGGTCCAACGACCAGGGCGAGGCAGGGATTGCGGAATTCTTCAAAAACCACATGTGCACCGGAATCTGCAGCGGCTTCAGTAAACCATGTGCACCGGCCATAGCACTGCCCAGCGCACCTCCGTCATATGAAGAAACCATGATGGCCACATAACGGCACGGTATAGCGCTACCGTACTGGAGCTCTATGAACCACGAATTGAGTTATATGGCTGCTCTGTAGCTGTATGCACTGGTGCTGTCGATAGACTCGACACTGGCAGACACTGGTGCTGTACTCTGCGCCGGCGTAATATGTTTCATGTCGAAAAGTGCACTGGTTTCCTGACGAGATGTCGCTCAGTTCTACTTAGCACTACCACACAAACGCATTTTTCGTCTAGTAACCGGCGCTAATTTCAACATGAAACAGTTTACGCTAGTGCGGAGTACAGCACCAGTAATATGGAAAACATATTGGCGCCCCACTGGCTGGCTGTACAGTCCGCACGGTCACAATACCAGAGGCACGGGCAGATAATGTTTTACCTGAATCTCAGAATAGACTATTTGGAAGCTTGGTACTAAGACTGTATTCCTCGGATCCAGTTGGGAGTTACGGAGCCCCGCAGGAGACAGGGATTTTTTTTTATTAATTCGTTACCACAAAATAACAATTTGTTCCCTACATTTAGCAATTAGTTCCCTTGAATTAACAATTCGTTCCCTCAAATTAACAATTCGTTTTTACGAAATTACAATTCGTTCCCACGAATTAATAATTCGTTCCCATGGGAAATGTTATTTCGTGGGAACGAATTGTTAAATTGAGGGAACGAATGGTTAATTCGTGAGAACGAATGTTAAATTGAGGGAACAAATTGTTATTTTGTGGGAACGAATTAATAATAAAAAGAATTCTACGTCCTCTGCGGGGCTCAGTAGGAATCATCAAACGCTCGCTGAACCAGAGCATATTTACCGAAGTATTATACACCAAATATATTTACATATGTCTAACGTGTGTGTGTATGTTATCATAGCTAGTTATTACTAATATTTAGTACACACATCTTCTGCAGCCAAACATAAATAAAACATAGATCTTCTGTCGATAACTGATCACTATGCGCATTTGTCTCACGCCGAATAATTTGTCCTACCACGACTTCGGACTCGTGTGATAAAACCCTGATATATGATGTTTATAAAAATAATAATAATAAATCTACATATGAATACATCTTAATTCAAAGAGTGGCAGCTATTTTTGAGTAATTAAATTAATAATGACATAACTGAATTATAATGAATTGCCATGTTTGATCAAACTCTTATACATCCATATTCATTCAGCATCATTTAAAAAATACAATCTGCTGTTTTCATCTGTAATTACATACGCTATTTTATCGTATAATAAATGCTGTTACATAAATGTGTTGAGACCAATGGAACATAATGCTACTTGTGTTTACATTGTGTTCATTATGTGACGAATAACTGCCAATTAATTTATTATATGTACGGTATTGGAGTAAAGGTGTATGATCAAGTGGTTACAACAACAACACCACGTACTGAAACTTCCAGAAGCCCTCCGATTCAAAGTATGTATTCTTTTATTTTGTCCTTATTATGTAACTGATTTTGATGAAATATGGCGCATCAAACGCGTCCTGTTAAGCTGCATTTGGTGGTCTCGGTACTTTGGCCCAAACTTCTGTCATTATTGCGAAGAATCGATTTCCGTGTCTACAGACACTCTTCGCAAAAACGACACAAGTATGTGCCGAACTCCCGGGACCACCAACTGCAGCTCATGACGACGCGTTTGCTGCGCCAAATTTCATCAAAATCCTTTGCCTATTAAGGAAAATATCAAATAATACTTACTTTGGAGAGCGCGTGTTTTCAACACTTTCAGCCATAGTTGTTGCTGTTGTAACCACGTGATCATGCACCTTGAGAGTTGTACATACTAATTTACCCTTGCTGTTTAGTATTTACTTGTCCAACATGGGACACGGCCACAGAAAACCACTCAAATATCATGCTTGACATCACATAGCGTCATTGGCCTAGCTTGAGTCGAGGTTCGGTCAATCCTGTAGCCAATTTCACCAACATTGCAAAGTATACTTATGTAGCAAAGTATACTTTGAGGGAGTAATCCTTTATTTTCCCGAAATGCATTATGTCATATAGAACTAACGACTGCATATATTTAATGATTAAAAGTATGCAGAATTATTATACTGAATGTATTACATTATCACAGCCAAAATGGCTGTGATAATGTAATAAATTCAGTATAATAACAATTAATAAATTTATCCTTAAATTGAAAATTTCTCCCTCAAAGTGTAATTAGCAAGATCAGTATTTGCGATTGTGAAATAGGCTGCAGATCATTGCGAGTTCGCATTTCTAGTAGATTCTCAGAACGTTGTATAAATACAGACACACCTTTATTGCTGTTGTTTGTGTACCATGAGTCAAGCTCCAGATAAGGTGCGTATTGGCGTATTTTACGCTTGGCGTATTTTACGCAACTCTTTTTATCTGAATACGCATTTACTATCAAGTGGCAGTACAAAATACGCACAGCAATGTGAAAATACGCATTGATTTTCTAATTGAGTAGTGAAAATACTGTCCTAAAGTTGAAAATTCACTTAGTTGAGCTGCAAAAAGAAAAAAAATGATTTTTGCAGCTTAAATAAGTGAATGTTTCAATTGTTTTATATTTTTTTTATCCTTTGTTCCCTATTTAGTAATGAAGAAAATCAATAATACACTTGTTAAAGTAAAATCTGCAATGATTTTGAAATCGGGGTATAGTACGCTTTAGACACAAAGCTTATCTGGAGCCCTGATGAGTACATGTTTTATTTAGATATTGTTACACTACTTGGCGACTTTAAATCACAACATCTGCTCGAAACATTATTGTAGTCCAAACGTGCATAAATAATCCTCATCTTTATAGGATCGTTTTACTCAATATTCTTGAATAGTTCAGCACTTTGTAAAACAATCATTAATCACAGGAATCCATATTCAGCTAAAAAATAAATACCAGTAGTTCAGAGAACAAACACGGAATTAAAGGTACATGCCCACTCATTAGGCACAGCATTTTCTTTATAGGAATTTTAAATATAAGTGTATAAGTGTGTCACTATTCCACCAGTTCTAAAAAATACGAGTGCCCGATATACATGTACAGATATAATCATTTATTAATATGCGTTTTACTGATAGTCACGCCTATCAGACTATTTTCATATGCAAATGAGGCACGCTAGTTTTTGTCGCGCCCGCTTGCGGGAAGCGCGTTATAGTCGGCACTTTGGCGTACGTACGTACGTGTGTCCGGTTAAAGTTGTTTGATTATGTTTTTTGGTTAAAGTTTTTGGTTGAGTTCTTTGGTTAAAGTTTTTGGTTAAGTTTTTTGGTTAAGTTTTTTGGCTAAAGTTTTTCGTTATACTATATCTCTGCAACTGCTTTGGCCATTACCTTGAAACTTCACATGGGTGTTTATCATCATCTATATTTTCATTCTACCCCCCTCCCGTGCGGCCCCTGTGCCCAATGTCAAGGTCAAATTACTTTGAAGTTTTTGGTTAAGTTTTTTGGTTAAAGTTTTTTGTTATACTATATCTCTGCAACTGCTTTGCCAATTACCTTGAAACTTCACATGGGTGTTTATCATCGTCTGTATTTTCATTCTACCCCACTCCCGTGCGGCCCCTGTGCCCAATGTCAAGGTCAAATTACTTTGAAGTTTTTGATTAAGTTTTTTGCTGAAAGTTTTTGGTTAAGATTTTTGGTTAAGTTTTTTGGTGAAAGTTTTTGGTTAAGTTTTTTGGTTAAGTTTTTCGTTATACTTTATCTTTTTTTTTAGTGTCCATGCCTCGCCACAAGGCGCGACATGCAGGCCGCGGCCATCTAGTTAATTATTTATACAAATTAAATGCGTCGCCTCGAAAATAATATTTTTTTGACAGCTTATAAAGTATGATCATTGCACATCAAAAAATAAATACAGATAATATAATAAACAGTAAAGTCTGTTAACATTTTAAAGGACACCGTTATCGTCCCTGATATCAGTGTGGAAATTTACGTCTGATATAGAATGTATAATAATGCCAATCAATACGTGGGGTAATGGTGATGATTGTTTATTTTGCCAGAAAATGTTATATCAACAGAATATACAAAACTATCTGTCTCCCTATAGTATAACCTACTGAGTGGGCATGTACCTTTAATTATTCACTGTGGTCATTATGGCAAACGTTTTCGTAATTGTGAAAGTGGGTGTCGGGTTTCTAAAGTTGTTTACAATGTGAAACTATATGTATCTGTGACTGGAGAAATCGGGCTTATGAGTTTCGCGACCAGTGTAGATCCAGATCAGCCTGTGCATCCGCACAGTCTGATCAGCATCGGCACTGTTCGCCATTCCATCAATGGAACACTTTCCATGTTTCTGACAAGCAATTATATACCATTATCACGCAACACTGGTCACAGCTCTCATACGCCCCGTTTTTCCATTCGCAGCCACATATTAGTTATTTTCCTGTTACATTTTGCTTTTAATTATATATAGTATAGTAGAATGTGGGGTTTTGCAATATAAGTTATTGATTTATTGTTAATTTTTTAGTCTATAACTATAGTTTATCACGTTGACCTCTGTCATGAGTGACTGTGACTGGAATAATGGGGCTTATGGTATGTGTGACCATACTAGCTCCCGGGCTAGCTTCGTACGACTAAAATGATCGTAAGTACAAACTGTAAATTTCGCATTAGAAATTATTGAATTTACATTTATTGAGCATAGGCTGCAGCAGCCTATGCTCAATAAATGTAAATTCATGAATTAAAATTTCCAGACGATCCTAAATTTGCACTTACGAACATTTTTTGTGAAACGGCCCCCAGATTTTATAGCACAGTATTTCTGCACGGTAAATGCCTATAATGTTTGTTAGAAGCAGGCCATGTGATTCACTGACTGAATGGCGATCAGTGAAGCTCCTGATCAGACTGTGCGGATGCACAGATGGTTTGAATCTACACTGGTCGAAAGAAACAACATAATACCTATTTATCCAGTCACAGCCGCATTTAAACTTTAATCCCGGTAGACGCTACAGTCATTGGTGTCGCACTCCGCGCTGGCGTAAAATGGTTCATGTCGAAAAATGCACCGGTTTCCTGACGAGATGCCACTCAACTCTACTTAGAGTCGTCGCATAAACGCTTGTTGCAAATTATTGCGCCTGTTTCTAAATGAAGCTGTGTTTACGCAGTATTTCTGAACGGGAATTCGTCAGGCATCCGGCGCCTATTTCGACGTGAAACATGTTACACAGGCGCGGAGTGACGAAGCAAATGACTCGTAGATGTTAAGGTTATATGTTTCTGATTAATAGTGGTGTGTTATAGGTATTTATTTATTATTTTTCAGTTTCGCCCCAGAACACACGAGAATGTTTGTGTGGTTGCCATTACACACTGTGCTTAAATTTCTTGTAAATACAGCTACAGTGGAACCTCTCTAAACCGGACACCGGTGTCCGGCTTAGGGAGGTGTCACTGTAAATCAGGTATTTGATCATTTTGAGCCATATATGTGTGCTATGGGATCACGAACAGACATTATCACATGAGATAAATGACTGCGAAACTCATCAAAATAGATCACATGTGTTGCTTCGTGTCCGGTTTAGAGGGGTACCACTGTAAATTGTTAATCGGAGGAACTTTCCGTGACGTACATGTATAGTGTTTCCATGTAGGAATAGGAGGGGCGGTGCCCTGCACCTTTTTTGGCTGCGCCCTCCTGGCCGTTTTTCCATATGTGTCGGCCCTTTTCTGGCCAAATCTTCAAATCACAACATGATGCACATATAGTACATGTATTACCTATGTGTGCAGTGGGTGGCAGGTGGGAGCATGGGATGGGTAATTTAACGATCGGGGATCATCCTTACCGGAATTCCGAATGGAGACCTGCAGGCCCGTACGCAGGATTTTCTATTGGGGGGTGCGTCAGGGGGGTGCGTCAGGGGCGAGCCCCATGTAGTGGAGCGAGTACGCTAGGGGGGTCCGGGGGCATGTTCCCCCTGAAATCTTTTAAACCTAGATGGCCTGAAATGCACTCTCCTGCATTTTATGTCATTTAAATCGGATTTCAACGGTGGTAAATTGTGACATTTTCATGCAAATTACCTGTATATTAATGCATTTCAAGATTTGTTGGAGATTACTGTTTGAAAAATAGCCGACCTCGGCGAATTTAGGGGGGTGCATACGCACCCGTCGCACCCCCCCTGCGTACGGGCCTGACCTGGTTTGGCCCTCACATACGTCTTTGGCATTTTGTATGTGACATTTGAATCTGGTTATTTGAACCTGGAACCAGGTCAGGTTATTCTAATTTCAGGGCTGAATATGTTGTATCTCGATGTAAATATTCCGTTCTGATTTTGGGATTTTCCCCCCAATGCAGCAGGTTAAAACGGGATCGAACCTGTTTGCCCGGCCTTACATGACCTTAGCTGTTGATAGGCCGTTAAACACCAATAAACAAAACTGTTCTGATTTTGCGACCCCCCCCCCCCCGCAATGCAACAGGTTAAAACGTGATCGAACCCGTTTGCCTTACATGACCTTAGCTTGTTGATTAGCTGGTGTAGTTAAACACCAATAAACAAACAAACCTATTTTTGCCAATTGCGACATAGTCCCGGTGCAGTTGAGCATGACTGCCGCTTCAACAGTTGCACACATAGTAAATTAAATACTTTTTTTTAAAAAACTTTGTACATAATGTCAATAAATACGACGCTAACCGCTACGTACTATGTTACTTCGCTAAGTGAAGTGAGCGACCCAGTAAGTGGATTAAACCGTGCAATGCCGTGCTCTAATGCGCACATTGTGTCAATTTCATGGTATTCAACGTGTGCATTGCAATATTATTGTCATTTATTGTCAAATATTAAGCCGAATTCTAGAATTCTATGTATGTCACGCAGGACGACTTGCTAAGTTATAGAAATGGTGCTTATGGGTTCGCGACCAGTGTAGATGCAGATCAGCCTGTGCATCCGCACTGTCTGATCAGCATCTGCACTATTCGCCATTCCATTAATGAAACACTTGTCATGTTTCTGACAAGCAAGTTTATATCATCATCACGCTACATAATGTGCTATTTGATCAGGAGCTCCACTGGTCATAACTCTCATAAGCCCCGTTTCTCCATTCGCAGCCACATATTAGTTATTTTGTTACTTCAAGTTGTAAGTCGCACTGCATTAAGACAGCTAATTTGGGTTAAGTCAAATATGTGCATAGTGCAGTCTGTAAATGAATGAGTGCAATACACGCGCTAGTGCAATGCATATTTTATCTGTATGTCGTATTCGGCGCTTGCCATAGATCTAGATCTCTGGGGCTCGTTTCACTAAACTTCGTACGACTACAATGTTTGTAAGTGCAATATTATGATAATCTGTAAATTGCGCATTAACAATGTTTTCTTGTAAACAAGTATTGGAATTACATTTATTGAGCATAGGCTGCATATGCAGCCTCAGCTCAATAAATGTAAATCCATCAATTGAAATTACTAGACAATCCTAAATTTGCACTTACGAAGTCGTATGAAGTTTAGTGAAACGGGCCCCAGTACTTTGTCTTGACGTTTTGCTCACGTTACGTTAGCTCACCCCTGCATGCATGTATATGGAGTGTGTACATGCACAATTATGCTACAATTTATGTTCGTTGCAAACGTCTTGTAACACCGAAGGCTGTACAGCAACCAATAGTGCATGCATGTTATATTTATATGACCGTCAATAAAACAGTCTGTATACATGATGTAAATACATATAATGTATTATTAAATAAGCATAATACACAAGCGTTTTATTGTCCTTCCATTAGTTTCCAGGATGTTTTGATACATGCAAACTGTGAGGTTACAATTTGTGCAATTGTAGTAGGAAGGCAATGTGTTAAAGTGAAAACAAATATGCTGACGGCAGCAGGGTTCGAACTCGGGCCGAATGCAGACTATTGTCTGTTTCACGAAACCTGCCCAAATGTTACGGCCATATAAACAATGCAATTTAAACAGCCGATTTAGGAAACTATTGGTCAGGGGCCGCGGAAGCGGGGGGGGGGGGGGGGCCTAGGGGGGGGGGTAGGGGGGGAGGGTGGGGGGGGGGGGGGGGGGAGGGGGCGCCCCCCACCCCCCAATAATTCTGTAAATTTTTGATTTTTGATTCTAATATATTTGTGTAATCATGAGTACTTGGAACTTTGCTGAGAATGCAGGAAATGGCGTTTCACACCACTTGGATTGGCCCCCGGACCCCCTAGCGCTATCGGGCCCTCAACATTGGCCCCCCCCCCCAATAATGTTCGGCTTCCGCCGCCTATGTTGGTGGATTTATAGGTGGAAACTGGTAGCATTAATGAACCACATTGATGTGTGAAGAGCAATTATAGAAATCTTCGTACAAAAAATTGTGTCGTACACAGTTTAGTGAAACGTGCCCCTGGTACTCAATGGTAGAACGCCAGCTTCGAAGTCCATTGCCTCAATGCCGGCTGTACCCGTCACGCCTAAACATATACGAATTCCTTTACGGTGGATTTTCTCCAGTGGTTCGCCTTTTGTGCTTTGCCACACTGTGACTGTGTATTCCAACTGAGGAAGGACAATGGCTTTGTATAGTTGTAGAAGACATTTGTTTGATATTGATTCACATTCTTTAACTTTTCTCAGTGAATCTAGAGATCTTTGTGCCCTTTGCTCTACGTTTTCAATGTGTTTATCATATTTTATGTTTCCATCCAGCGTCACGCCGTGTATGTATGGTTCCTGCGCTATGAGTGGCGATCCGGGTCATAAGTGCCGTTTCCAACGCGTTGACAAGCCAACGTGTTGATTCACCAAAGTAACGCGTTGAAAATGTATATACTATATAGTAATCAACGCGTTGCTTCTAGAAAGCAACGCGTTGCTTCTCCAACGCGTTGAAAACGATGAGCAACACGTTGAAAACGATGAGCAACGCGTTGGAACATACCCATATTGGCAGTTCGGGTCATAAGTGCCGTCTCTAACACGTAAGAGAAGCAACGCGTTGCTTTGTCGTTTCAACGCGTTGCTTTTCGTTTCAACGCGTTGCTTTGTCTTTCAACGCGTTGCTTTGCCGTTTCAACGCGTTGCTTTGAACGACCAATCAAAGTCCATGTTACAGCTCTACTGTTGTTGTTGTTGTCTCGTTATTGATATTCCCGCGCTTACTTACTAGATGCGCACACAGCTGGCATCGGGGGGGGGGGGGGGGGGGGGGGGGGGGGGGGGGTGGGGGGGTGGGGGGTGGGGGGGGGGGGGGGGGTGTTTCAGGGGTCGCGAAATTGTTTGATCAGGGACTTATACAGTTGGATATTCTGTGATTGGGAACATGCAGCACAAGCTCTACAAATCTTCTCATACGGTTGAGTAAAAATTGGCAGTTTTAAAATCCTGGAGTTAAATTGTGGTATGCCTACATGTATGCTCAATATAATCAGATTTGTATCTGATTTTGGGGTTTACCGCCCTTGGACCAAGGTTGGTTATAGGAAAGCATGAGATTCGAACCTGACACATAGACTGCATAATTATGATCTTATCTGAGACGCGCCGCGACATAACGTACCTTCGGGTATTTGGAATTTCGCCGTAAATGGTTTTGAAAATTGAACGTAATGTTCGTATATAATGTACACACATTTGACGCACATTTCAGAGCAAATGCGGAATTTGATTCCGCATTTGTTCTAAAATTTTCAAATTCTGACGTTTTTTTGCAGAAATTGTGTTCAATTTTCAAAACCATTTACGGCTACGCCTAAATTTCCAAATAACCGAAGGTACGTTATGTCGCGGCGCGTCTCATGTGTTTCGCGACCCATGAACCCCCCCCCCCTCCCCCCCCCCCCCCCCCCCCCCCCCGATTGCCAGCTGTGTGCCAGGAGAAGTAAGCGCGGGAATATCAACAACAGTAGAGCTGTAACATGGACTTTGATTGGTCGTTCAAAGCAACGCGTTGAAACGGCAAAGCAACGCGTTGAAACGACAAGCAACGCGTTGAAACGGCAAAGCAACGCGTTGAAACGGCAAAGCAACGCGTTGATACGACAAAGCAACGCGTTGAAACGAAAAGCAACGCGTTGAAACGACAAAGCAACGCGTTGCTTCTCTTACGTGTTAGAGACGGCACTTATGACCCGAACTACCAATATAGGTATGTTCCAACGCGTTGCTCATCGTTTTCAACGCGTTGCTCATCGTTTTCAACGCGTTGGAGAAGCAACGCGTTGCTTTCTAGAAGCAACGCGTTGATTACTATATAGTATATACATTTTCAACGCGTTGCTTTGGTGAATCAATGCGTTGGAAACGGCACTTATGACCCGGATCGCCACTCATACTGCGCCTAGCATCCTGAACTGGGAGAAGTGTGTGTGGCGGAACAATGCCCCCGCAGTCTTTGTGGCTGTAGAGCTATTGAGGCGAAAAATATGCGCCTGAATTACAGACATACAACAACAACGACAACTATGGCTGCCCTTAAAGCTACATGCCCACTCAGTAGGCACAAACTGTTCTTTATAGGAATTAAATAAGTGTATAATTGTGTCACTATTCCACAAGTTCTAAAAATTACGAGTTCCCACTATACAGATATAATCATTTAGTAATATTTATTTTACAGATAGTGACGTGCGGTGGTATCAGGCTAAATGTATATGCAAATGAGGTATGCTAATTTGTTTTAATTATTTATACTAATTAAATTCGTCACCTGAACAAATAATATTTTCGACAGATTATAAAGTATGATCATTGCACAGCAAAAAATAAATACAGAGAATAAATACAGAGAATAAATAGTAATGTCCGTTAACATTTTAAGGACACACAGTTATCGCCCCTGATATCAGTGTGGAAATATAAGTCTGATATAAAATGTATAATAATGGCAATCAATACGTGATGTAATGGTGAATAATTGTAAATTTGACAGCAAATTGCCCAGATGATGTCTCTGATAGAAAGCACATTTTGTGACTACTGAGTGGGCATATGTACCTTTAAGGCGGTTGTGCAGTTGAATTCCTTCCGTATTTTGCGGAATGACAGCATTGCTAGAGGATTTCCAAGTAAACATCTACATGCATTTTACTTTCTTTACATTCTGTTGAACAATGCGTGCTTTGCTATAGTTGTCATGCAATCTACATGCAAAGAATCGAGTTAAAAATTAAGTACTCTGAGTCTGACATTCGAAGTTCGAACTGCTTGTTCTGAGCACAGATACTTTGTGGTATGGTATGGACGACAAAACGCTCTTTATATCATACCATTGATTTTTGGACACTCGCCATCTTTTCAAACTGCTGGTGCTGGTCCCGGCCTTCGCGCGCGTTACAATTACTGAATTGGCGAGCCGGACTCAAGGTAATTAATCCATTTCCGTTGGTTGAAAAGATGGCGAATGTCCTACCTTGTAGATATATAATATGTGAGTAAACTCGGGTATGAGAGGCATCTGTCGTTCATACCACAAAGTGCCTGTGGTTCTGAGTACATAACTACTGTGTTTGACATGGATCTATAACCGACTTACATTGCACTACATACGAGTTGTCGAGAATTGTTATTTCCAAATTTGCGTTTTAAGGCAAGTCGAAATAATGATGTTTGTATACGTATGGTCGGCAAATTACATATCTATAGTAAAGTATGTTACAGTGTATTCTTTATAACTTAAACATAGTCACTGTTCTCATAGATCCGTGCTCCTAAGCACATAACTTCATATTGTGTGTGCAAACACTTGACTATGAGTGCACACACGAAATTTACCAAAATTGTTGCTTATGCAAGTCCCTAGCTGCACGTCTTATAGACAACAGGTTGTACTATATCGCTACACCACGCTTCACAGTAAATATGTGCGTAATAGCATTTACACTTCGCGCACTAAGATATAGAACAAACCTGCAGGGTGTTGACGTTCATACTTCGCTATATTGTTATTGAGAGACAATTCTACAATATGACACAACACAATTACAATAATATTACAATAAACTTTCCTACTAACGTGCGTATTAACAAAAATTCTCATGTCACTCTCCACGAAGCAGAACGTAAACAAAGAACGCTTCAAACGCACATTTGGAAAGACTATATACTCCGTCATAACTCGTATGTAATGCAGTACAACGAAATGTAATTAGAGTTATGTACTCAGAACAAGCAAGTCCCTAGATATAACCCACCCAAGTCACCTAATTGATCTTGAAACTTCTCATCAGGTTCGTGCCTTACACATTTTTGCACATTTGAGTTACATTCCTTGATCACTCGTACAATAAAGAAGTGTTGCTGCCTAGACATGCTAGATGAATCAACTTCAAACATGGTGAAGTCTAGATTCACCTAGAAATCAACATATATCACATGTTATGCATACTTTGCAAACAGACCCTCTTCAGCTGTTCAGATTAAGGAAGTATGTAGAATCAAAGTACTGAAAGTACTGACTGGCGGGAGACAAGTAGCCACTTGTGAATTTGCATACTCAGAAATTCCTTGTTAGAAATATATTCGATGTTGATTATTGGATGTACAATCTGCACATTTACACAAATAGGTTGATGAAGCAAAGGTGCTTTATGTCCGACTAATAAACCGTTTTACGAGGTATATTGCAGACGTATTATGTGAAATCTTTTAAAAATTATGACTGGGCGTAGGCCTACATACGTGTACATGCTGCATGAACGGCAAAATGTTTTCATGAATTTTGTTTCGCTCACCCAGAGGGTAATTTTTCGAAAATCGCCCGTAAACCACAATATGAAAAAGAAATGGCCTTCGACGTCGCATTGCGACTGCGTGGTACACGATACGGGGGGCGTCTCAATAACAGCAATTTGTTCTCTTCAAAAGTAAAGTTGGGCATGCCAACTAGTTTACACATAATGTTGAGCATTGCCGTTGCTATTAATAACTTTCTTTCAGTTCACTCGCTGACTTTAAATGTCACCTGACTGTTGTTAATTGCAAACTCAAATTGAGCCTATTGAGACGTCCCCCGATGAACAGAGAGCCACTTCCGAAAGTAGACCCATGCAAACGGCCAGAATCACTATCCCAATAGCGTACGTGGAGACAGTATGTCTCCCGCCAAAAATCACAAAATAGGTGGTAAATCACAATTGTATGAAACTGTAACTTAGAAAAACGTGGGAAACAACTTAAAATACATTATAAAATAATTTTCAATTAACACTATTCTTAGGATATGCTTATTCACCTGTTTTCTAGGGACATAAATCAATGCGAATGCACGAATCCATGAAAATTGGGGCTATATACATGTGATGCAAGTAATAATTCTTAAAAATGGTTCTGCACAGCAATTTCATGGATAAATTGACATGTTTACTCTGGATCGCCAGTTCTTCTTACATTGCTCGGTGTCTGTATAGTTTCCTTCCTGGTGATCTATATTTAATTTCTAGAGCGTTTCAGACCGTAACAGATTCTTTATTATGTTTGATTGTTTTGTCCCAAGTTTAAAGTTACTGATATATTAGCAATGAGCATGCGAAAGGTTCATATATCATATGTGGTCACGTAAAGAACTTCCACGTATATGTTGATTACGCATCGTCAAAAATAACAAGGTTGTCCTGAAAAGGTTTGATCCGAACTTGCTAGCGTCCGAATCGTTAAAACTCTATAAAATACAGATTGAGGCCTCTGTAGGTCGTAATGAAATTTAAAATAAAACGAAAACAAGTATTTTCAATGTATTTTAAATCTTAATTACTTAATTGTAATGTTATGAAAATATAATGTTTATAATATACAAATTTATTTATTTTATTTCAACTAGAAAAATAGATTTATAATGTACTTTTACAGGTACCTGGTCAATTCGTAACCATACCATTTCGTACCCATACCATTTCGTACCCGGTATGGTCATTTTGTTTTGTTGTTTTTTAACGTTTTTTAGGTTCAACGTCTATATATATATATATATAGTTCAGTTCAGTTCAATTCCAGGAATTTGTGTTAATATTAATGTAGACATGCACAGCCTGTAGCAAAAATGGCATGCATATTTTGGCATTTCCGCTCTTTCTGTACCAGAAAGAATAATTTACCAAACATAAGGTTGTGAAATGACAGTATATACAAATACATTTCCATTCTAGCCACCAGCTGATGAATTAATTGAAATAAAATTAGGACCAATCAAGTGTACACAGACTAGTAAAGGCAACACTAGTTGTTGTTCAGTATTATAGTTTGGTTCAGGCGACTGATTGGCGCAATTGGGTTCATAAATATGCTATAAATCTACTACACTTGTATTCATTTTTACTTATTTATTTCATTACCTTCACAGATGAGATCTGAGACCACGTACATTTACGATAAACTGAATGCAAAATATGACAAATATTTTGGGTGCAAAAGTCAATTTGCAAGTTATTTTCAAACTTTGTCGAAGTTTTTGGTAAACTGGCTGGAGAAATCGTGAAATTGCCAGAAATTAATGCTACTATTCACTACTTTTTCACATTTTGTGCGCTTTATTTGATCAAAATCGGTGAAATAATAAGAAAGTTATGATGAACATACATGTAATACCCGAGTCGGGGCGAAAACACACAAATTACTCTCCACCTACCCAAAACGCGCACCCGCACACATCTTGATTACATAAATAAATACAAGGTTAATATGTCGCCAAAATATGAAGATGCGATCTCTATACAATAACAATCCATATCACGTTAAGAGAGCCGTATCGGGCCTCAACTTTTTTACCCGATAATATATGTCACGTGACATGGATCTCCAGACATATTGCAGATGGTCTGTTTACTTTCTGCTTTGTGTGGGAGTGACCTTGGCATTTTGCTAATAAACACTTTATAAGGTGAGTTGTGATAATATTTTCGTGTCATATTAGAGTATATAGTCTATCAATAACAATATAGCGCAGTATGAATGTCAATGCCCTGCAGGTTTTTTCTATATTTTATTGCGCAAATTGTAAATGCTATTAAGCACATTTTTACTGTGCAGCGTGGTGTAGCGAATAGGACAACCTGTTGCCTATACAGCGGAATATGTGCAGTTTACCGAAAATGATCAAAAACAGTTGCAACAGGACCTTCTAGAAATATGCGATTGGAGCAAAGAATGGCTGATGGAGTTTAATGTGTCAAAATGTAAATCCATACAGTTTGGATATGCCACCAAGGAATGTATTTACAACATGAAAGATAAAAATGACCTGTTGAAACCATTACCTAGTGATTTTGTGAGAAGGATCTTGGACTCATTTTTTAAAACAATCTCAATTTTGACAAACACATTACCACTACAGTAAATAGAGCTAACTGATTGTTGGGGTTAATTAAAAGGAGCTTTACTTATATTGATTCGGAACTGTTTCTGTGTCTATACAAAAGTTTAGTGCGGTAAATCCTGGACTATGGATCCTCAGTCTGGAGTCCATCTACAAAAAAGAACAGAAAACCTTTGGAGAATGTTCAACGCCGAGGCACGAGAATGGTACACTCAGAGACTTGAGAAATTAAATCTCCCATCTCTCTTCTACAGGTGTAACCGGCCGAATGGGACGTAAGTCTGGTGTCAATTCATCTTTTATTTTCATGTAACTGCACGGTGCATGACAACTAGCACGACGATTATGAAGAAGAAGAGCCCTAAGTAAGAGCTCTTGAAATTCAAACAGTCGGCCCACACACGAACCCCGGTGTCACAGAGACAGATAGGATAGAAAGAGGGAATTTGTCGATTGGAAATTTGGAAATAAGACTGAACGGATTGTTGTTGTTGTTGTTGTTGAAAGGGACTTTACCCAGCGCTTACTTTTCGGGCACCCACATATGTAAATGGTAATCATTCACATTACTACATTCTTCCCTGCTTACGGTTGATGCCTCAGCAACCGTATAATAACTAGATGGATTGATAATATGTTACATTGCCGTAAAAAAAACAGATCATACACGAGGGAGATGCTTGCACTGGTGTAGTAGAGGAACTTCCCACTAACAACCAAACAACCATTTACAAAAAAAATACACGTATAAAATTACAAAAAAACATATTGAATTCCTCCAATTATGAACCATCATTAGACCGTGTTATAATTACAGTTGCTTCATACAGGCATATAACAATCATTGTGTACGAGTGCATAAAATCTTGGTGCAGAGACAACTATACAATACGCCGTTCCAACAATAACACAAGCAGAATAATTTGGTTGCAATAATTACGCAACATAGAATCCCTATAATGAACATACAATTAAAATCAATTTAACGAGTCCTGTTCATCTGAAACTTACACAGTCAGTATGCACATACAATATCTGAATAACGTTGACTATTTTGCACTATAATTGCAAAAATCCTTAAATCCTAGCTGTATCATCTGCATAATTTGCTGAGCAGCATTAGCTTGCTCATGCTGAACAGATATCATTGCCTTGCTAAAACACTCATACCCAGTTTGACTTTTTGCGTTTGTAACTACTGTGGCAGACTTGGGGTTGTGAAATGGATTTGAATGCTTTCCTTTAGTTTTCCTAGAGGATCTCCTTACGACCGGGTATTCTTCATCAGAAGATTCTGTTGTGGTTTCTGCATCTGCATGCACATGTACCTTCCCTCTTCCCGCTACTCTCTGTCGTCCACTTTTCCTTCGGGAACGACATCGTTTCAGATCCTTGGTTTTCTCCAGTGTTACCGACTGGCTACTATCCGACAGCTCACTATCGGCCTTTCCTGATTTGTTCAAACTATCCAACTCTAAACCACATGTTTTCTCTATTGTTACCGACGGACTACTATCTGACATCTCACTATCCGTCTTCCCTGCTTTGTCCGAACTATCCAACTCTAAACCACTTGTTTTCTCTATTGTCACCGAAGGACTACTGTCTGACAGTTCACTATCGGCCTTCCCTGCTTTGTCCGAACTATCCAACTCTAAACCACCTGTTTTCTCCATTGTCTCTGGTAGTTCGTTGACAAAATAACATACACCAGACATAGGTGACGACTCCGATCCTGAAGAATCCTTTGTAACTGAGCCAGTCATATCATTTGTATCACCACCACCCCATTTTATATCCGTGCTGTCCGCAGCACGATTCAGTTGAGAGACATCTTCAGACTGAGCAGCTGGCTGCCTAGCTGATACATCCAGAAGCTCCTTTCTGCTGACAGTCTTTGTCGGACCAACTCCATCGACCATCCGGATCACATAAACGTTGTCTTGAAGCTGGTTGACAACTTTATAAGGTGTGGCATCCCAATTGTCCTGAATTTTATTCCGTCCCAACACATGGTTCTTGAGCAACACGTTGCTTCCAATAGGTATTGCACGATTGTCAGCTGTCTTATTGTACAATTCATTGCGCTGTTCACTTTTCTTCACCAAACAGCGCTGTACAAACTCGTAACTGTCTGCTAACTTCTTCTGGTGTGTTCTGACCCACTCATCAACAGTAGAGTCTTGTATGGTATTCGGTTGTAACGACAGGATCATGTCAATCGGGAGTTTCGGGTCCCTGCCAAACATCAAGTAGAATGGCGACATACCGGTTGACGCATGAACTGTTGCGTTGTAGAAGTATACGAGCTCCTGGATATGATCAGGCCACTTTCGCTTTTTCTCAGATGGCAGCGTTTTCAATAAATTATGCATTGTCCTATTGAAACGTTCACACTGTCCGTTCCCCTGCGGGTGGTATGGTGTAGTCCTCGATTTAACAATTCCGTACATTGTACACAAGTCTTTGACAACATTTCCTTCAAAATTGCGACCTTGGTCGCTATGTATTCTATCAGGTATGCCAAACTTGTGGAACCATTCCTGGACAAGCACTTTCGCTACTGTTGTCGCTTTCTGATTCCTGGTTGGGACAGCGATAGTGTATTTGGTGAAAACATCCGTCAAAACAAGAACATTTTCTCTGCCATCCGACGACTTCTCAAGCTGTGTGAAATCCATTGCCACAACTTCCAATGGTTTCGAGGCTAATATACTTTTGATCTTTGGTTTAACTCCAGGTACTGGCATTTTTGATACCGTACATCTTTCACATCGCTTGACCCACTGGCGAACACAATCGTCCATACCAACCAAATAGCATCTATTTCTTAACAATGACACTGTCCTATCCACACCCTGATGGCCAGCCGAATTATGAAGTGATTCGAGTACCTGATTTCTCATACTTTTTGGTATTATCAACACTTCTGTTTCTTCTAAACCGACATCATGTCTTCGATACCACAGAATTCCATCTTCCATCTGCAATTTGTCCCATTTCTTCAGAAGCTTTCTCGCTTCTATTGGTTCCTGTGCCAGCTGTCTCTTTGTAGGTCGATGACCAGCTGTAATCCACATTTTCACCGACTCTATGTCCTTATCCTCAGACTGAGCCTGTCGCAAGTCCACGGTTGATATCGACGGAAAAGTAGGGATCGAGGGAACCATATCAGGATCTACAATTTCCGTAGCTACTGTCTCAACATTGACGACCTTTTGTTTGTGTAAGGTGTCCTGTTCCAGGGTGTTGCGAACAAAGGTACTCCGAGTGATCGTCTCTAGAATGTCAGCTGTTTCACTATCCTCAGTCACACCGGAATCGTTACGAACAATCCTACTCAAAGCGTCAGCATTGGAGTTTGATTTACCAGACCTATATTTGATGGTGAAATTGAATTGAGCAAGTTGGGACACCCACTTTATCTCGGTTGCGTCAAGCTTTGCCGATTTGAGGTAACTCAGCGGATTATTGTCTGTGAAGACAACAAACGAACCACCCAACAGATAATCTCTCAATTTATCTGTAACAACCCATTTGAGAGCAAGCATCTCGAGTTTCAACGAGCTATACCTATCCATGTTACGCTCGGAAGGCCGCAGACTTCTCGATGCATAGGCAATAACCACCTTAGAACCATCTTGGTCTTGGGACAGTACACAGCCGAGGCCCTGAAAACTGGCATCCGTCTCTACAACAAAGGGCTTGGAGAAGTCTGGAAACCCTAAAACTGGGGCTGTGACCAGACAGGACTTTAATTGCTCAAAGGCTACAGAGCATTCCCTAGTCCACCTACTCCGTAAGGATTTTGTTCTATCTGTGGCCTTGCGCTTCCGACCATGTTTTCCATCTACTTTTGTAAGAAGGGCATGCAATGGTGCAGCGATCTGAGAGAAGCCTTTGACAAACCTGCGATAGTAACTTGCTAGCCCCAAGAAACTTCGAAGCTCACGCTCAGTCTCTGGCTCCTGCCAATCCCGTATCGCCTGAGTTTTCGCCGGATCTGCAGAAACACCTGCCTCTGAAACACGGTGACCCAAAAATGACACTTCCCTTTTGAAGAAATGAGGCATTTACTAACCTTTAGTTTAAGACCATGGTCACGAAGTCTACCAAAGACATAATCTAAGCGCCGAACCTTCTCTTCTAGGGACCTACCGAAGACCAGAATGTCATCAAGATAAATAAGCAACAAGTCGAAGTTCGCTTCAGCCAAACATGCTTCCATAAGACGCTGGAAAGTTCCCGGACTGTTGCATAAGCCCATGGGCATACGAGTATACTCATATAACCCGCCACCTCCGACACGAAAGGCTGTCTTGTGACTATCTCTGTCATCGACTGGGACCTGATAAAACCCCTGTGCAAGATCAATGGAACTGAAGTATCGTGCTCCATGGAGCGCATCCAGAGCGTCCTCAATTCTCGGCAGGGGATATGCATCCTTCACAGTCTTGTCGTTTAGACGACGATAATCAACACAAAGGCGAAGAGACCCATCCTTTTTCCGTACAAGCACAACAGGGGCCGCATATGGACTGACACTTGGCCGAATAACATCTTGCCTCAAGAGTTTGTTAACTAGGTCCCGTACCTCTGGAATCAGGTTTGGAGGGATTCGCCTATATGGAAGACGGACTGGAACATCATCGACAGTAGGAATTTTGTGTGTTACCAAATGAGTAACCCCAAGATCATCATCATCCTGACAAAAACAGTCTTGGTATTTCAGAAACAAACTAGCCACCTGTTTCTCTATCTCTGGAGTAAAATCACTGCAATCAATATCAACTTTAAAGGGCAGATCTTCTATGCGACTACAATCAACGTCAGAAGACACTTCATGAACCGCCATGTTCTGGACTGTGACAACTATGTCAGAACCTTCGGCCTCAACTGCACACTGTGGAACACCATTTTCATGCACCACGTCAACTTCAGTGGCAATCCCTAAACGTGATTTTGGTTCGAGCCATACGTCTTCTGTGCCAATGTTCACAACACGGACAGGTACCCTACCCCTGACTACTTCAGCACATGTATCAACCACTACCAAATTCTGAGGGAGAGAACCAGATGAGCCAGCCACAGCCTGCACAGCAACAGTGTATGGATCATCACATTGACGAGTCATGCCATTGACTACGACCATGGACGAAGCAGGAACCTTGGCAGGGGACGGCCCAGGAACCCTTATAAAGCCAGCACTATGACATTTAGGAACAACAGATACCTCATATAGAGACAATATTTGCAACAAATCATCCGCCTCACAGACTTCTTCAGGCGTAACACCATCCTTGAGTAGCTTAAATACATTGCTCCCCAATAGCCCAGGTACCCTCTGTTTACAAGCAGTCCCATGTGAGTCTGCTGGATCCTTAACAACAAAAACACCAACCCCGCATAACATGTGGGGGTCATGTCGACCTCGGTGATCGAGTACCCGATGTATGGAACATTAAGGTGGTTTGCACCAGTGACCCTAATCCATTTTGAAACATCTAACAATGTGCTACTAGAGGGAAGGCTGTTATACAAACGTTCAGTAATTGTTGTTATCTGACTTCCCGTATCAATTAGACATCTAACAGGTTGACCTGCAATCAATATGTCAATCGTTGGGCAAGAAGCTACTGCTTTGTTCAAAATTGATTTATGAAAACTTGTATCCGTTGAGTCCTTGTCACTAAGATCCCCCACCGTTCGACTCTGCACGGTGGGAGCTATTAGTTTAAAGATGGTGATTCCGCATTTTGCTGCTGGACATCCTTCGGACATTCCCTGGCGAAGTGGCCTACTTCGTTACAGTTGAAACATCTCAACTGGCCCCGACCCCGTCCAAAACCTCTATAACCTCCTCTTCTTGGGCCCCGGTAACCCCTATATCCACCGCCTGCTCTCTCCTGGTAGGACGTGTATGGATGTTGTTCGTTCAGTCTGTCGGTGAGAGTATTTAGCTGCTTTTGCTGATTCTCTAGCAACTCTTGCTGATTTTTCAGGAGAGTGAGCAGTTCATCTGATTTGCTGACATTTACCGCATCAACCTGTACCGTTTCTTGTAGGTGCGAGGTAGCCTTTGTGATGGGTATTGGAGCCTTCTCGTCCTCTGTCCACTTCAGGACCTCCTTTCTATTGATTTAGTCACACCAACTTTCCGTGTCACATCACAAGTGCCTAGCCAAATGTAAATCACAATTTGCTTGTGCAATGGTAGTAGATCAGGCAAATGATTTGTAAGGAATGTGAATTGGCTACCTGTCCCTGCACCACGCCTACACCACTACACAATATTTATGAGGTCATCTTCCAGCTCATTATGCACGTAGAAGCCTTTACTATCACTTAGAATAATAGAGACACACTTTTGCGCCCGCTTAGTATCAGGTCTAATCAATGGTCTAGCGACATATTTTTTAGCTTTCGACTCGGTCATCAATAATGATGTTGTTACAGTTTGATTTTCTTTTTTTTATTTAAATCAATTCACTGGATTCGGACAGAAAGCACACCAAAATTGAGAATGCGCAAAAATAAAAACCTCGCAAAATTAATTACTTAAGTTTTCAGAAAATCTCGTAAATTTGACCTCGCGAAATTAAATACGCCTACAGTAAGCTTCACATGAATGAAATAACTGCGAGAGACGAAAAGCAGAACAGTAAGCTCTCCAAATGGCTACTCAGGTGAGCTAAATTTGCAGACGAAAAACGCAACATATCTAACCTCTCAAGAGGATTACTCAGGAGAGCTACATTTGTAAACGTCAAATTAACAGCGGCTGTCCACCATTGTAAACAACAAAATGACACTATTCCTGCAAGTCAATATCTCACATGACGCCAAGTTGCCAACTCAGCTGCCTGTCATTCAACACAACTAAACTGTCTGATAGTGCTTATCTGCTAGCCTCACATAGCCTCATGCACATGATGTAGCCTCATTCAACACCGCAAGTGGTCCAGGTCATTCAACACCGGAAGTGGTTCAGGTACAACAATACAGATTCCAACTTGAGCTGGTTCGGCCTCGCAGCGCCACTTGTAACCGGCCGAATGGGACGTAAGTCTGGTGTCAATTCATCTTTTATTTTCATGTAACTGCACGGTGCATGACAACTAGCACGACGATTATGAAGAAGAAGAGCCCTAAGTAAGAGCTCTTGAAATTCAAACAGTCGGCCCACACACGAACCCCGGTGTCACAGAGACAGATAGGATAGAAAGAGGGAATTTGTCGATTGGAAATTTGGAAATAAGACTGAACGGATTGTTGTTGTTGTTGTTGTTGTTGAAAGGGACTTTACCCAGCGCTTACTTTTCGGGCACCCAAATATGTAAATGGTAATCATTCACATTACTACACAGGCGTAGACGATATGATTTAATTCAAATCTGCAAAATGATAAATGGACTAGAGCAATGACAACATCACCAGAGGACACATTTTCAAATTAAACAAACCAAGATGTAACAAATCCATGAGATTAAACTCATTCCCTCACCACTGTATAGAGGACTGGAGCAGCTTAACAGAAGATATTGTGTGCAGTGAATCTCTAAATAGCTTTAAAGCAAACTAGACACATTATGTAGACCAGCGAGATTCAATGTAGACCAAGTATATTGATAAAATAAGATTAAAATAAATTATGATTAAAAAAGCAACAGGAGCGGACGTAAGAAAACAAAATCAAGGAAGAGTAGACAAGCCTTTGGGGCTTACACAACTCTGCAAGAACCTGTATGAACCTGTATAAGATCCACATTTCAATTGAAGTTTGAACTGTCACTTCAACTGTTTAATTTAGTTGTGGGAATTAACTCTGCAAAAATCCTGTACTGTCAGCATAGTTACGGTTCCGTCCATAGCCTTCATATGCAGCTTAGCGGATCACATCTGATTCACACTTCAACTTTTAATTATCAGAAGTATCGTTATTATTAATTTGGTTAAAATAATACTTTAAAAGTTTTAATTCTTACATATATTTGTCATCGTTTGTTAAAAAGTTATTCAGAATACAGGGCTCCAGATAAGCTGTGTATTTGCTTAAATAACCAATTAAAATCAGAAGTAGCGAGTATCAAAAAGCAATACAAAATTGGTGGTACCTGTATCATGCTGCAGTAAACAATAAACATACTACATGTATTCAATAATTGCGGTCTGTTGATGTGTAAACAGTAGTGTGATTTTATTTTACCCAATTAAAATTTTGAAATACCCAATTGCTTCAGAAATGATGGAGTGACAGAACTCAATTACTCATTCCTTATCTGGAGCTCTGAGAATATGGTTAAAATTTGTAAAATAGTAGTTTAGAAAATCTCAGCTCGAATACAGAAAATATAAAAGACAGATGAAATAGTAAAACACATCTGAGATTTTCTAAGCTAGTAAAATAGTTAAGACACTGTTGATTGAATGGCGGTACAAGATTAATATTTCAACAAAAAAACTAACACTTGTCAGTATGTCACTGGTGTTTAGTACCAATTCTGCTATGCAGATCCAATATGATGTTCGCCATTTTTTATTACACTACAAGATGCAGAATTATCAGAAAAATGTGACGTTGCAAACACACATACATGTAGGTGACGTCATACATCACACATTTTACATCATTTACTGACATCGGAACATTATGACATTTAACCTGTACAGACTCTTTGAACGACCTCAAATGTTCAGGGAATTTGGACTGAATATGGGCATGATAATGACATTTAAAGATACATGCCCACACAGTAAGCACAACATATTCTTTATAGGAATTAAATAAGTGTATAATTGTGTCACTATTCCACCAGTTCTAAAAATTACGAGTGCCCGCTATTCAGATATAATCATTTAGTAATATTTATTTTACTTTAATATATTGACTCGCAGTGGTATCAGGCTATTTTCATATTTTCATATGCAAATGAAGCATGACATGTTTGAATTATTTATAGTAATTAAATGTGTCACCTGAACAAATAATATTTTCGACAGATTATAAAGTTTGATCATTGCATATCACAAGATAAATACAGAGAATAAATAGTAATGTCCGTTAACATTTTAATGGTAGTGGTAAGTATTTGTTATTGAAGATTGATTGAAAATTTTCCAAGTTTTCAAGCTTAATTTCTGCATCCTTAAAATTCATGTATGCTTATAAAATACTGTGTTAGTGAATAAATGGCAGAAAACAGTTGACAAGTTAATTTAGCTATGTTATAAGATTTAATTTGATTTACCATCTTCTTTTACAGGCAGTTCGTCTGTATGGGTAAATACGATCTTCATTTGTGGCTATGGTTGGATAAATGGGGCTTATGGGTTTTTGCGATCAGTGTAAATCCAAAACAGCATGTGTATCCATCAGCACAGTCTGATCAGGATCTGCACTGTTCGCCATTCCATCAATGAACCACCTGTCATGCTTCTAATAAGCAATATAGTTTGTTATCAGGCTACAGGCGTATTCTATTATACCCCCCGCAACGAGTTGTGGGCGGGGGTATACTGGAGTCAAGTTGTCCGCCCGTCCGTCCGTCACTAAACTTAACATCAGAGAAATATTGTTAGAACTTCTATTTCCTTCATCTAAAATGCTTAATATTTCACACATGTATTCCTGTAAGGCTCTACTACTATGCTGTGCCAAATCCACGACCGTCCAACCCCCGATGATCCCAAGGTCAAGGTCAAATACTTAGTCTCTTTATAAAGCTGAACATCAGAGAAATATTGTTATAACTTCTATTTCCTTCATCTAAAATGCTTAATATTTCACTTGTGCATTCCTGTAAGGCTCTACTACCATGCTGTGCCAAATCCAAGACCGTCCAACTCCCGCTGATCCCAAATGTCAAGGTTAAATAATTAGCCTCTTTACAAAACTTAACATCAGAGAAATAACTTCTTACTTCTATTTCCTTCTTTGAACATTCTTAATATTCCATGCATGCATTCCTCTAAGTTTGTACTATCATGCTGTGACAAATCTACGATCATCCAACCCCCGATGATCCCAAGGTCAATGTCAAATACTTAGTCTCTTTACAAAACTTAGCATCAAAGAAATATGTTATAACTTCTATTTCTTTCATCGAACATTTTTAATATTGTTATCATGGTTATGCGCCGGTAGTGGTGCGTATATATTACTCCGCGTAGACCCTGTCTCGGCCGCGTGTGTTTGGCTGCAAGCTCCTGCACGCTGTACCAAACTATTGTTGTGCGTATACTACCCAGTATCCTCTAACACGCGTTGTGGGCTTTAGATGACTGATTGGCCGACAAATGGTAGCGTCTGCCTATATAGTTGTCAATCAGTAGATCTGTGTAGCCTGCAACCTGTGTCTCTCAGATCTGGACTGCATGCTGCACATCTGTATGTACGGGAACACGGGTGCCGCGGCAGGCTAGCAGTACAGGGAACAGATAATATATTAGATAATTTCAACTATTTATTAACTTTAGTTAGCACAAGAGACGGTTCAAATGAACGGTACATTCGCCCGTACTACAATAAATAATCTATCGTGTAGATACAGTAAACTGTTGTAAATACGGTGGTTCTAGAGGTAGAACTTGATATCCACCAGATTTCGTTCACTTACAGGCAAGCGCGTAACCAGGATCTTGCTGAGGGGGTGCGCATTGAGCTAGGGGTTCCGGGGGCATGCCCACCCCCTGGTTTTTTTTGGATACAGAACGCAAATCCTGGCTTCTAGAGCCCTCCAGACATCTCTATTTGTACACACCTGGCCAAATTTTAGGGGGTGCGTTCGCACCAGTCGCACCCCCCCCCCTGATTACGCGCCTGACAGGCACATATGAATGTAGCTCTATAATTTAGTAGTTATGACTAATGGTGGGGTCTCTGGGGACCCATGAAACGTTAATATGTCGCAGATGAGGTCTCAGGGACCGTAAACAGGTGAAAAATGGCATATGTTGCTGATAAGACCCTCTCAAGGGTTAAATAATGTCCAAATGACTCTGGTCGGACTTAATATTGGTATAAATAGTAAATGTTCTTGCTATGAGTATGAGAACAGGAAATTAGTTTAAAGTAAAATTTAGATTCATTTTTCTGCACGAAATTTGCGTGGAGTTGTTGTCTAGAGAAATGCCAAAGCTGGCGGAATTTCCGCTCCATTTACAGTTAGGCTGGGCCAGCTGGACACAAAAACGGGCCAGTGGCCAATAATTGGCCAGCTGGCCAAAAAAGTTGATCAGGTGGCCAGCTGGCCCGGAAAGCTGGCCACAAAAATGGGCCATGCACGCGCCCTAAAATATGATGCATTTGCGGAAACATGACGTCATATATGCGCCATGACGTAGATTCATGGTGCACAGATTCAGAGATAAAAAAATGGCGTACATTTCGTAGACGACACTTCCACAATGACAACTACGAATTTAAATACGAATAGCATGGGATAGATATGCACCCCAAGTGCGTTTCTGAATTATATTTCAATTGCTTGCGGTTAAATCAAATCATTTCGTTAGAAGCTACACCAACTATCGTATCGCGTCCTGCAACTCTCAAGATGGCGGCTCAAAAGCCATGCGATTTTACCATGTGAAAAAAGATCAGATCATCAGTTACAGACGCAATTTCTGGGATCGTTGGATAGCTATAGCTGGCAAGACAATGCATTTAACAACATGTTACATGATAATATTTACGGTGTGGTGTTTATGTCACAGGACGAGAAAAATGTGCACCGGCCCGGGGATCGAACCCGGGACCTCTGGTTTACCGTACCATCACTCTAACCGACTGAGCTAGCCGGGCACGAATACACACGTCCTCCCCACAGTGAGATACGTACGGCGACATACTCCCCCGTCAAACTGGAATTCGTCCCCGAATTCTATATTTAATTCGTCTCAGAATTCCATATTTTTGGTACATTTTGGGTAGTTTATACATGTAGTCATTTGTCCTGTCACAGGGCGAGAAAGATGCATATCCTACCCGAGGCTGGAACCGGGGACCTCTGGATTACCGTATCATCGCTCTAACCGACTGAGCTAGCCGGGCACGAATACACATCTTCTCCCCATAGTGAGTTACGTACCGTGACATACTTCCCCGCCAAATTGAAATTCGTCCCCGAATTTTATATTTAATTTGTATGTTCTGAATTCCATCTTTTTGGTACAATTTGGGCAGTATTTATCAGTCACAGCCTCACGTTGGACGCCAAATGTCACAGGGCGAGAAAAATGTGCACCGGCCCGGGGCTCAAACCCGGGACATCTGGTTTACCGTACCATCGCTCTAACCGACTGAGCTAGCCGGGCACGAATACACATCTTCTCCCCATAGTGAGTTACGTACCGTGACATACTTCCCCGCCAAATTGAAATTCGTCCCCGAATTTTATATTTAATTTGTATCTTCTGAATTCCATATTTTGGGTACAATTTGGGCAGTATTTATCAGTCACAGCCCCACGTTGGACGCCAAATGTCACGGGGCGAGAAAAATGTGCACCGGCCCGGGGCTCAAACCCGGGACCTCTGGTTTACCGTACCATCGCTCTAACCGACTGAGCTAGCCGAGCACGAATACACATCTTCTCCATATAGTGAGTTACGTACCATGACATACTCCTCCGCCAAATTGGAATTCGTCCCCTAATTCTATATTTAATTTGTCTCTGAAATCCATATTTTTGGTACATTTTGGGCAGTATTGGGCCCCACGTTGGGCACCAAATGTCACAGGGCGAGAAAGATGCATATCCAACCCAAGGCTCGAACCGGGGACCTCTAGATTTCCGTACCATCGCTCTAACCGACTGAGCTAGCCAGGCACGAATACACATCTTCTCCCCATCTGCCCATGAGTTACATACCGTGACATATATACTTCCCCCGCCAAATTGAAATTCTTCCCCGAATTGTATATTTAATTCGTATCTGAATTCCATGTGTTTGGTACAATTTGTGCAGTATTTATCAGTCACGGTCCCTCGTTGGGCGCCAAATGTCACAGGGCGAGAAAGATGCATATCCTACCCGAGGCTCGAACCGGGGACCTCTGGATTACCGTACCATCGCTGTAACCGACTGAGCTAGCCGGGCACGAATACACATCTTCTCCCCATAGTGAGTTACGTACCGTGACATATTTCCCCGCCAAATTGAAATTCGTCCCCGAATTTTATATTTAATTCGTATCTGAATTCCATATTTTGGGTACATTTTGGGCAGTATTTATCAGTCACGGTCTCTCGTTGGGCGCCAAATGTCACAGGGCGAGAAAAATGGGCTTCGGTCCGGGGCTCGAACCCGGGACCTCTCGTTTACCGTACCATCGCTCTAACCGACTGAACTAGCCGGGCACGAATACACATCTTCTCCCCATAGTGAGTTACATACCGTGATATACTTCCCCGCCAAATTTAAATTCGTCCCCGAATTCTATATTTATTTCGTATCTGAATTCCATGTTTTTGGTACAATTTGTGCAGTATTTATCAGTCACGGTCCTTCGTTGGGCGCCAAATGCATGTCCTACCCGAGGCTCGAACCGGGGACGTCTTGATTACCGTATCATCGCTCTAACCGATTGAGCTAACCGGGCACGAATACACATCTTCTCCCCATAGTAAGTTACGTACCGTGACATTTACAAGCGAATCGCGTGGATTGGACTTGTTGAAAGAACAGGTGCGTGAAATGGTCAGTGATTATCTGTATGCATGTTGTGGTCTGAGTATGAATTGCCAGATCTCCATGTATATTGCTATTTCACAGTCTGTCATTTCAACTGGAATGATAAACTTTATGATTATGAATGATTTGGAATCTAACGTCACATCAACTGCATCAATGTGCGATATGCCATCATGATCGATGATAACTTAAAGTTAGACAACTGAGGCATAACTAATGCGTCTCGATCACAGTAGTCTCCCTTTTTAATAATTATATATTAATCGCTGTCGCGCGGAAATTTGTGCTTTATTCGTCCTTTTTTCAGTCAAAATGTGCTTATTATATTATATAATAATTATATATTGTATTTGAATATTTGGGTAGATTGGGTAAGATTTGGGTAGATTTGGGTAAATCGTGCTGCCGTGTTGAAGATCAACGACAAGTAATTCACATATGCCCAGATATACCGGTGCATATCAATATTTCATACATTAATTCCATCTAAGGCTCTACAATCATGCTGTGACATATCCCCGCTGATCTCGAGGTCAAGGTCACATACTTAGTCTCTTTACAAAACTTAACATCGGAGAAATCGGTTATAAATTATACATGTATTTCCTTGCTGGGATCTGCTTCACATTTCACACACGCATTTCTCCAATGGACCTCTACCGCCATGTGACAAATTTACGTTCAGACCGCCCCAGCTAAGCACAGAGTCAAGGTCACAAGCCCACACACTTGGATTTTGTTTTACATATTTAAGGGTACCTGGGCCCACGCGTGGGGTATTCCGTAAGCCTCGCTTACTGACCAATCTAGTTTGATCTGGATCTACACTAGTCACAAATCCCATACTCACAATTTATCCAGTCACAGCCAAATTTGTGCTAGCGCGTCGCCATTAAACACATTTTCCGACCTGTCGTTTTCTGATATACGCCGCAAATTTGAAAATGACAATACAGTTAACCCTATAATCATGGAGTATTGCGTTCTTGTCTTCTTTGCATGTGTTCATGGGTCTCCTTTGTGTATCTTGTTCTTTTCTCTAATGACTGGTAAGTCAATTATATTTTAAACTTGAGCGATGGTTTCACACATCTGAGTGTATTGTCATTGAAATTATAATTATTCATGTACATTTGGACATGCTTGTCTATCGGCGGTCCCCAATATTTGGACCACAAAAAAATATTTTTTGCTGTGAGTTTGGGATCGGGAAATGTCATAAAATTATCAGTGAATTAGCCCTTTTTACCAGTGCTTTTGCTACAAAAATGTGTATGAGATACCTACTAATGGTGTCTCTTAAATGCAGCAGAATGCAGGAAATTCCATCTATAATTAAAAAAAGAATCCGAGGTGGGGGGGGGGGGGGCATGTCCCCGGACCCCCTAGCACTCCCTCGCTTCACTCGGGTCGACTGCCGCCGCCCCAATATTAATTTGCTTCCGACGCCTCTGTAGCCTATTTCACCAACATTGCAAAGTATACTTTTCTAGCAAAGTATACTTTGCGGGAGAAATTTTCAATTTTAGGATAAATTTATTAATGTTTATTATACTGAATTTATTACATTATCACAGCAAATTTGGCTGTGATAATGTAATAAATTCAGTATAATAATTTTGCATACTTTTAATGATCATATATATGCAGTTGTTAGTTCTACATGAAATAACGTCTTTCAGGAAAAATAAATGATTACTCCCTCAAAGTATACTTTGCTAGAAAAGTATACTTTGCAATGTTGGTGAAAAATGTCACTAACTTAACGAATGTCAATTTCTATATTTAATTACCGGTATTGGGTTTCCAAATTTAGTCAGACAATGGATTACCAGAATTACGTGTTTCTGAAGTTATGACATTGACTTAAAGAATGTTAGATTTCTATATTTAATTACCGCTATTGGGTTTCAAAATTTAGTCAGACAATGGATTTCTATATTTAATTAATTATTGTTTGTTCAAAGTTAGCCAGACAATGGATTACCATAATTACGTG
>CM055265.1:14076330-14101594 GCA_029237695.1 Conchocele bisecta
CCATAATTACGTGTATTCCATATTCAGACAATGAAACAATCATTGCGCGTTGGTATTACCATGTTACTTTGTAGCTGATCACAGGAAATAAACCACGTATCGTATGTGTCTGTGACTGGAGAAATGGGCTGATGTAATTTGTGACCAGTGTAGCTTCTGATCAAAGAGTACATTCCTTTATCCTGATAGCATAGTTTCATTGAAGGAATCGCGATCAGTGCGGATGCACAGGCTGATCTGGATATACACTGGTCTCAAAACTCACAAGCCCAATTTCTCCAGTCACAACCACATATTCCTGTATAATGCGGAGCTCATAGTTGGTTTAAACAATATTTATTTATGAATTACAAATAACAATATACATTACAACACAAGAAAGGTGGGATTCGAAAACAAGCCATATGACTTATATGAATTCGTCTCCCAGCATGAATGTTGCGTACATGGCATGGCATATTATTGTGATACATTATATTACTATTAGAAACCAAGTTTGTATGCGATTTATGAAAACAACGTATACAAGCATCCGTATTTAACTATATATGAAGAGAGGGAGAAAACAAAAAATGAAAGGGTAGAAGTAAGGTGTTGGGGTGGGGTGGGGTGGGGTGGGGGTGGGGGTATAATTATATGAGTAGGGTTATCCCGTTACACAGGCTCGCACTGCCCCGACCGATCCAATGTGACATCCGAACCACTGTCACCAGTTAATTGTCTTATCTGTGAAAGAGAAAACGTTTTGAAACCAATATGTATGTCTGAACCACGGCAAAGACTTCTTCATTAACACCTACAGGAAGCAAGGGGTTACCATTCAACAAGATAGATGTAGTGATGTTACCAAAGCATCTGCTAACGACGTCAACCATGTGTTGTCTGATCAAATCAAATCTCGGACATTTGAGGAGAAAATGCTCATTGTCTTCGACTTCGCCACATGCACAGAGTGGACTACCTACAATATTAATGTGTTTCGTGAATAAGTACTGGTGCAAACCGCTAGACACCGTGCGTAGCCGTGTGTGATAAATTTGCCCAAGTCTGTTGCCAAAGTAGAAGTATGGCATTGGTTTGACAAGATCGGTGTCTAGGTACTTCTTGAAGGCTTGAAGTGATATTACGAGCCTCAAGTGGGAGAAGATTCCATTCACTGATAGCAGAAGGTAGGAAGGATTCCTTATAGAGAGTTGAATGAAACTGGATCGTTTGCACATTGTCAGCATTACGCAGATTATAACGGGAGTTATCACCAACTACATTAGGAACAAGACCAGTCAGATAATTAGGATATAGTTGATTGTACATCTTATAGAAAATAACAAGTTTATGTTTGTGCCGCCTGGATGCTAACTTATCCCAGCCAGTTTCCTTATAGAGGGCATCGGGCGAGACATTGTTTATCCGTCTGTCTGAATTAAACACATTCACTGTGTAGTGGGCGCACATCTGTCTGCGTCGATACATGGTGATCTTTAGCTACAAGTTTTTCGCTTTCTATGTAATGTGTTTCTCTCGAGCGCTACACTGCAGTCAACAGTATAGATTTGCGAAATAAGGTTTCACACTCGCGCACTGAAATCACATGTACTACTTTGCAAATACACATTAATACTTCGATACACTGTTATTCAGATTTCCGTATAGCTTGACCGCAGTGATGCTACTTAGTGACCATTCACTAACTGATATCACATAAGTTTGGACTTTCTCCTATTTTTATCGGATAGAGCACGTAGGCACACACTGTTCTTTATAGCAATTAAATAAGTGTATACTTGTGTCACTATTCATCAGTTCTAAAACTTACGAGTGCCTGATATGCAGATATAATCATTAAGTAATATTCATTTTACTGATAGTGACTCGCGTAAATGTAAATACTTGGATTTAACGACGGCACTGGCTCGATGACATTGCATGTCGTCTCCCAAGAAGGAGAGAAAGGAAGGAGGTGGATACAGAGGAAACCGGCCCCAGTGGGCCTAGCTCTTACATGAATAGTCCCCTCTGGTTCTTTAACGTGCCCCCAGACTCTCCGTCAAATCTGATACACGTGGCCGACATTTAAAGTCCCCTTCCGAAAAGACTAGTAGAAATACAAAGTATCTCAGAAATACAAAGTATCTCAGAAATACCTCAGATGATGTCTCTGATATAAAGAACAGTTTGTGCCTACTGAGTGGGCATGTACCTTTAAGACGAGTACCTGTGTTGTAGATATTTATAAATAAATTGCGTAGTCTGGCACACACTGTTGCGAAATAACCTGTTTGATTTGGAATCCCATACCATGAAGTCGATCCCCAAAGAATGAGGGGTGTTCATAATATACCTGGACACGTTTTGTGAAATCCTTGTTGGGTTAACTGTCAGAATATACACATACATTGTGATTGATGAATGTTGGTTATTCTAAACATGTCATCGACACTTTTATTGCTAACACCGCTACGTCGTGACGCGACTAGCGGCCCAACGTCAATTTGAAATTATGTTAGCGTTTCCATGGGTATGCCCCTGATTTTATTTCCTACTGAATTATTATTTTACAAAATAAACACAATGGTACCGATTGCTCTTCCGACAGCTCCCAGGCCATGAACTTTAACATTGTCAGGCCCGTACGCAGTGTGTGTGTGTGTGTGTGGGGGGGGGGGGGGGGGTGGGGGGGGGGGGGGCGTATGCGACGGGTGCCAAACCAGGTCAGGCCCGTACGCAGGGGGGGTGCGACGGGTGCGTACGCACCCCCGTAAATTCGCCGAGGTGCGCTATTTTTCAAACAGTATGTCTCAACAAATCTTGAAATGCATTAATATACAGGTAATTTACATGGAAATGTCACAATTTACCACCGTTGAAATCCGAATTTAAATGACTTAAAATGCAGGAGAGTGCATTTCAGGCTATCTAGGTTTAAACAATTTCAGGGGGAGCATGCCCCCGGACCCCCCTAGCGTACTCACTCCACTACGTGGGGCTCGCCCCTGACGCACCCCCAATAGAAAATCCTGCGTACGGGCCTGATTGTTCCAACAGTGCAACTGTACTGAACTGACGTCGTCGAAGTGCGTCTCTCTGGGGGCCGTTTCATTAAACTTCCTACGACTAAAATGTTCGTAAGTGCAAACTTATGATAGTCTGTACATTTCACATTAACAATGTTTTCTTGTAAATTTAGGCGAATTTAGATGATGGAATAACAGCTGAGTGCGAATGGTTTTATAAATAGATGGTCTCGTTATTCGCAGTCCGACGCTCTACCTACTGAGCTAATCCGGCCACCATCTAAACATTACGAGTGCCCGCTATGCAGATATACTAGTAATCATTTACTAATATTTATTTTACTGATAATGACTCGCGGTGGTATCAGGCTATTTTCATATGCAAGTTAGGCATGATATTTTTTAATTATTTATACTAAATAAATGTATCACCTGAAAAAATAACATTTTCGACAGATTATATAGTATGATTATTGCACATCAACACAATAAATACAGATAATAAATAGTAATTTCCGTTAACAGTTTAAGGAAACACGGTTATCGCCCCTGATATCAGTGTGGAAATTTACGTCTGAACATGTGCCTGCTGAGTGGGCATGTACCTTTAACTCGAAGTAGCTTCCTTGGTCCCATGGACCTAGAGTAAACGAGTTTAAACTGTACATGTCACATTGTATAGCGAAAATGTCAAAGGATCTCACCCACTTATCAGACTTTCTGACAGCATGTACACTGTACATGTGCTTTAATATAGCGCAAGTTATTCGAAATTTCATCAAATGAAATGTGTTTGATTGATATTATTATGTCATTTACTGTACAAAAAAACATATCCAAGGTGTATAATCACGTGGTACTAACAACAACAACAAGTACTGAAACTTCCAGAATCCGTCCGATTCAAAGTACGTATTCTTTTATATTGTCCTTATTACGTAACGGATTTTTATGAAGTATGGCGCATCAAACGCGTCTTGTTAATAGTCTGGGGGCAATTGCTCAGAATCCGGCACCTCTTGTTAATTGTTCTTTGTTAATGGTTTTGTATTCATCTGGGATGATCCGGATCTAATGTTCCGAAAAATGCGGGTGCCATTTTTTTCGGACACTTTCAAGGTCATTTCAATGGCATTCAAAATCAATGTCAAATTCCTGGTATTTATGCCATAAAACCGAGGAATTGGTTCATTTGAAGTATCCATATCAATATGCATCACAATCATTAAAAATGAACTGCAATCAAGGAATATAACAATTATCAAGGTCAAGGTCACATCACTATAGTTTCAAGGTCACCGAAGAAAAACCGCAACGTTTCCTCTGTAGTACTGCTATACCTGTATGGTGTACAGTCGTGTATCATTAAGTTATTACCCTAGAATATATATCTCTAGAGATATGTAGCATTTTAATAATATTTTTTTCACCAGCCACGACAAAAATGGACTTAATTCGTTTCTTACTAGTGGAGCTCATGATGTGCTCGTACATTAATGCACACTGGTATGAACATAACGTTGTCATTATAGTTCGGAGTAATCTCCATGAATGCGGCAAATCTAGTTAATTTTCACATAGGGTAAACCTATGTATTGGTATCGCCTCCGACAGTTAGCCACGCCCCAGACCCCCCCCCCCTCCCCCCCGCCCTCGATGCGATGGTCCGTAGTGATATCTTGGAGTAACCATAACAACAAAATGCATTGTGTTACTCAACGTTTAACTATCATACGCAACCGCTAATTGAAAATAATATTATGAAAAACTACTTGCACTGCACAATATCAACAACGGATGTTCTACGTACAAAAATACATCGGATTATTTTGTGCAGTCATCGCTAAATTTAGTAACAGGCTATAATTTCCGGCAGAGTTAACTCCCCTCCGAATACTCTCCGAAACACGCGACGCGTTTAACACACAAACGACATCAAGTTTCACCTTCCGACAGTCTATTTGTAAACTCACCCGACACCTGTGCGAAACAAAACTCGCACGTGTGGGTCTAACTGATGTTTAATCCTCATTCTATCGATGGATTTACAGCGGATTTTAGTGAAATTCCCGAATTCGGCCTGATTGACATTTATCTATGGTGGCCAATACACGCCAACATGAGTGTCAATTCTACGTTCAGGGAAGGGGGTCAATAAGTCCGTATTTAAAGTGGTAAATTACAGTCAGGGAACAAATTAATGACATTATAACACACCCATCGTATATGAATACCCATATTAATGCAAGTACTGAAAATACGACAAAAAAAATTCTAACAAATTTGGGCTTCCATACATTGAACATTTTGTCAGCGGTTTCCCCAATGACGTCATTTGTACGTTTTATTATACTCGATCCGTGGCCAACTATTTCATTCACAAAACAGAAGTAAACATGGCGATGTACCGACAATGCATTTTCAGGAGCGACACCGCTTCCGTGGCGGAATTCTTGTAACTGTTGTTCTTCAATCAGTTTTCAACATATCTATACTGATCATAGATATCTGGAATATGTATTTATACTTGAATTGATGATGTCTTGTATATGTGTTACCGTATCTTTCTGGTATTGCTATGCATAATCTGTAATGTTGTTGAATGTTTTGGTACATAATGTAGCAGTGCATACTGTAGTTGTGCCATATCAGTAGTTTACCCCTTAACCATTAAAACGCTGACAAAGAAAATTGCTGTCTGCTCATTTTGTACATTTTAATCTCTTTAAAAACCTGTTTTGGCAGCGCAGTAGAATCGTCTCGGTATGTTTTTGAGGATAAAATATAAAAATATTTAAAACAGCAGACGACAATTGTCGTTTCCATCGCTTTAAAGGTACATGCCCACTCAGTAAGCCCAAAATGTCATTTATAGTAATTAAATAAGTGTATAACTGTGTCACTATTCCACCAGCTCTAAACGTTACAAGTGCCCGCTATACAGATATAATCATTTAGTATTATTTATTTTACTGATAGTGACGCGCGTTGGTATCAGGCTATTTTCATATGCAAATGAGGCATGATATTTTTTAATTATTTATACTAAAGAAATGCGTCACCTGAAAAAATAATATTTTCGACAGATTTTGAAGTATGATCATTGCACATCATAAAATAAATACAGAGATTAAATAGTAATGTCCGTTAACATTTTAAGCAAACACGGTTATCGCCCCTGATAATAGTGTGTAAATTTACGTCTGATATAAAATGTATAATAATGCCAATCAGTACGTGGGATAATGGGGCACCAACAATTTAATCAATCAATCAATCTAGTTTAATCTTGTAGTACCATATGTTCAGTACTTTCAGTACTTTGATTCATCTAGTGGTTGATTTATATTATAACTATTCAGCTTTCAGAAACTTACGGTGCCATTTCATTTCCAATTAAGTTCAAATGTCATTTCAAGGTAATTGAACATCAATACGAATTTGATGCTGTCTTTTGAGTCGGTGTACATGAGAATTACGGACCTGAGAAAAGTGGTGTCGGCGTCGGTGAACATCACTTTTCTCAGGTCCGTAAATATTTCTGGCCAATATTTTTTTCAAAATATCCGGCCGAAAAAAAATGTGTTCACTTTTTTTTTGGTTGCACACAATTTTCAATAATTATTGTAAAAAAAATGTTTTTTAAATTTTAAAATATTTTTTTCAAAATATCCGGCCGAAAAAAAAAGTGCGCTTTTCTTTGGTTTCAGACAATTTTCAATAATTATTTAAAAAACTGTTTTTTAAATTTTAGGGCCCACCAAAAAAATGTACGCATGCGCTCTAAGGAGGTGAACAATATGTTTGTTTACATGAATAAACACATCTCGGACCGGTCTCGCGGTCCGAGAGTGCTTATTCGTGTAAACAAACCGTTCAGAGGTCTACATTCAATTTGTATATAATCACGTGGTCGTGTTTCGGCCAATGAGAATGAATGAAATACTTAGTCATATAATAAATACTTTTAAAACATATTAATTAATACATTTGGCATACAAAAAATGTCAATATTTTTTATTGATATTTACTTTTGTTAAGTTGAATGCCAGTTCAATGTCATGGAACATTAAGAATATTGTAGTATTAAAGTTATCAAAAGAACAAAAACATGATAAAGACCATAACTATAATGGTCATCTCCTGAATATATGTGTCGGGTTTAATTAATTAAAATAAGGAGGAGCGCAGTGGCCTGGTGGTTAGAGCGTCAGACTGCTGATCTAAAGGTCGTGGGTTCGAGCCTCACCGGAGGCGCTGCGTTGTGTCCTTGAGCAAGACACTTTATCCACACTGCTCCAGTTCACCCAGCTGTGAATGGGTACCGATAATTCGTAGTTGCTCTGTAAATACGAATTACCGGCTTCTCTCAAAAAATCTCTACCTCCGTTCTTTCTCCCATTCTTGGGAGACGGCATGCAAGGTCCTCGAGCCAGTGCCGCCGTTAAATATAAGCAATTAAAATAAGACTATTAAAGCACAGGTCTTATGAAATGATAATTGTAATGCCATGCATCATAATGTTTATATTTACTTATTGCTACCTATTAATTTCTAATAAATGCATATTCATACGCAGCTCATTATGACTACCATTGTGTATTGCGTAGATATGTTTATATGTAGATGTGTTTTCATGGGTTCCTTGGTCTCATCTCTGTGTCTTCTTTTCTAGTTTTTATAAGGTCACAGTCTGGTTAAGATCGAAAATCTAAACATATATGATTGTATTCTATGTTTGTGGTAATTTAGTATAATCATTATTATTTATTGGTGGGACCGTGCTCAGTTACTTCCATACAGGACCCACATTGAGACTGCAACTCCCCCACAATATTTAACTGTGTCTAATTCTCCGAGTAAAAAGGATATGTACGGAATCCAAATGAAGATGGATTCACTGTTATCCAGACACCATACTAGAGGATATATATAGTCGGCTTCTTTCGTGTAATACTATATAATATCACCAACTTATCAAACTAGCAACTTTCACATATTATATGACAGAAACAATGCATTACAATAATCTCTAGCTAACAAAGCATACAGACCAACACTTATCCACAACAGTCTAAGCTTTCTTCATCATAATACTATCAGATCATGTATATTTCCTAATGTATATTGGCTACCAGCAGTTTGTTGTAACATCCGACTATGCGCAATAATAGTTTATTGCATAAACTACGCTGGCTCTTGATAACAAACAGACAAGCACAATGAAAATACAAGCATGATGACAGGTCACGGCTTCGCACACCCCGCAATATCCGTCATGTAACAACTGTTTCGGTGCTTTCCTGGCGATAAATGTGTTCTAAAATTAAAACACTGTGTGTTTACCATAATTCCACTTTCGGTATTACGTAATATATACACAATCTGTTGACGACTACGGACAAGGACATTAATTAATGATTTCATGGTAATACATTTACCAAATACGTTGTTTGAACAGCTGAAACATCAATGAAAATAAAGAACTTAATACTTAATAAATACTAATATCACTTTATCCCGTTCCCGTCGGCCCTGCCACCACTGCCAACACGTATACAAGTTTGTCCGACAACTGGCTATGTCTGGTAATATGCATGTCAACACTGTCAAACCTTCAATATGCACAGCAGATGCATGAGGTGATGATGTCCATATAGCAATGTTTTGATACAGAAAGCTATGACGTACTAAAAGGGTCATTAATGTACTACCCTGTATCATGCTGCATCATGCTACCTGCATGATGCTGCATGATGCAGGGTAGTACATTAATGACCCTTTTAGTACGTCATTATTTTAGCACATGCTGCATCATGCTGCATCATGCAGGGTCATGATAATTATTTGTCAGCCTCATGCATATTGAACCTTTCGTACGTTAAAAGTAATTAACATGATGTAGAGGCTTGCTAAATGCCGGTACTATAAGGGTATTTAATGTACCACCCTGCATCATGCAGCATCATGCAGCATCATGCAGGGTCATCCATGTCAGGTCTTTAATGCCCTACCCTGCATCATGCAGTATCATGCAGCATCATGCAGGGTCGGTTTGTATGCAATATCCTGCATCATGCAGCATCATGCAGGGTCGGTTTGTATGCAATATCCTGCATCATGCAGTATCATGCAGCATCATGCAGGGTCGGTTTGTATGCAATATCCTGCATCATGCAGCATCATGCAGCATCATGCAGGGTCGGTTTGTATGCAATATCCTGCATCATGCAGCATCATGCAGCATCATGCAGGGTCGGTTTGTATGCAATATCCTGCATCATGCAGCATCATGCAGGGTCGGTTTATATGCAATATCCTGCATCATGCAGCATCATGCAGCATCATGCAGGGTCGGTTTGTATGCAATACCCTGCATCATACAGCATCATGCAGCATCATGCAGGGTCGGTTTGTATGCAATGTCCTGCATCATGCAGCATCATGCAGTGTCATCCATGTCAGGTCTTTAATGCACTACCCTGCATCATGCAGCATCATACAGGGTCGGTTTGTATGCAATACCCTGCATCATGCAGCATCATACAGCATCATACAGGGTCATCCATGTCAGGTCTGGAATGCACTACCCTGCATCATGCAGCATTATGCAGGGTCGGTTTGTATGCAATATCCTGCATCATGCTGCATCATGCAGCATCATGCAGGGTCATCCATGTCAGGATACCGCCGCGCGTCACTATCAGTAAAATAAATATTAATAAATGATTATGCAGGGTCATCCATGTCAGGTCTTTAATGCACTACCCTGCATCATGCAGCATCATGCAGGGTCGGTTTGTATGCAATATCCTGCATCATGCAGCATCATTCTGCATCATACAGCATCATGCAGGGTCATCCATGTCAGGTCTTGAATGCACTACCCTGCATCATGCAGCATCATGCAGGGTCGGTTTGTATGCACGACCCTGCATCATGCAGCATGATGCTGCATCATGCAGCATCATGCAGGGTCATCCATGTCAGGTCTTTAATGCACTACCCTGCATCATGCATCATCATGCATGGTCGGTTTGTATGCAATATCCTGCATCATGCAGCATCATGCTGCATCATGCAGCATCATGCAGGGTCATCCATGTCAGGTCTTTAATGCACTACCCTGCATCATGCAGCATCATGCAGGGTCGGTTTGTATGCAATATCCTGCATCATGCAGCATCATTCTGCATCATGCAGCATCATGCAGGGTCATCCATGTCAGGTCTTGAATGCACTACCCTGCATCATGCAGCATTATGCAGGGTCGGTTTGTATGCAATATCCTGCATCATGCAGCATCATGCTACATCATGCAGGGTCATCCATGTCAGGATACCGCCGCGCGTCACTATCAGTAAAATAAATATTAATAAATGATTATATCTGTATAGCGGGCACCCATATGTTTAGAACTGGTGGAATAATACACAAGTATACACTTATTTAATTTCCATAAAGAACATTTTATGGCTACTGAGTGGGTATGTACCTTTAATGATTAAATATGGTAATATGTAACTTATTGAGGTTAATGTGAAATAAGTCAAGTTAATTACTGCACATTATATTTCATTTCATGTACACCGTGCTTCGTTTTCTTGCTGGTTATTTTGTCTTTTTCATCTAGTATATTAATCTTTTTTTTTCATTGCTTTGTAAGTGTCTGTCCTTTTGAGGCATGCTGGAGGCATGGTTTATTAATTCGTTCCCACGAAACAACAATTCGTTTCCTTAATTTAACAATTGTTCCCACGAGTTAACAATTCGTTTCCTCAATTTAACAATTCGTTCCACGAAATAACAATTCGTTCCCGCGGGAACGAATTCTTAATTCGAGGGAACGAATGTTAAGTTGAGGGAACGAATTGTCATTTCGTTGGAACGAATTCTTAATTCGAGGGAACGAATTGCTAAATTGAGGGAACAAATTGTCATTTCGTGGGAACGAATTTTTAATTCAAGGGAACGAATTTTTATATCGTGGGAACGAATTGTTAATTCGAGGGAAAGAAATGTTAAATTGAGGGAACGAATTGTCATTTCGCGGGGCTTCGTAGCATGCTTCGTTCAACCTTCACAATTAATTGTTTTCGTTACTGATCATTCCACCATTGGTGTCCTATCTTCGTGTATTTACTTCAGTGGGATTATTTTTTCCTGCTCTAAGTTAGAGAAGTGTTAATTATTTGGTAGTGCACCACCACTGTGACATACTGTAGTTGTTGTGGTTCTTTCGATGCATTTGTTTTATTTTACTTCCCGTTCTTGTCTTGCCCAAAGACACAACATGGTTTGACAGCACTTCAGAATCATTTCCAATGGAAATGATTCTGAAGTGCTGTCAAAGCATGTTGTACGCCGAATCGACCGCCGAATCGACCATTTCGGGCCCACGAGGAAGCGGACCGGGTTGAAAATAGCCCGATACGTCAATTGTGCATGAGTTGTTTGTGAATGCAGTAAATAAATGTGTTTATACCAAACAATGGGCTGTTTCGAATCTTGGGTGTAACGGGTACATTTGGTCTATTTAAAGAGTGCGAATGACATACTTCCTTGCATGTGATGAATATATATATATATATATATATATATAAGTTCTTGGTTTGTTTGCAGAATTGTTTCCCAGTTGTCACCATTTATTCTAATACACTCTATAAATAACACGCAATCTGATTGGCTGATGGTCATACATTACAGCTAGGTATCATAGTCGAAAATTATTTCAATATGTATTCCTACGCCAGTAGTAAAGTAGTGCATTAGAAATAGGTTAACCACATTGTAATTTTGAAATTTACGATACAGTTAACCCTATATTGTCTGGTTGTAGCCGCAATGGGTATGTTGACAGTGAACAATTCCACGCTGTCCAGCCGACCCTGGAAGCAGGGACTGGATTACTGGAGCTCGTTTGAACTCTACCCGAAGTGGAAAGGCAAACAGTACTATATTTTCAAGGTATGTGCGTATATGAGACATGCCATGTGATTTTGTACCTAAGAAGATGTGAAATCATAAATATCCTAGTAGTACATAATGATCTTCTATTTAAAATTCCCCAATTAACCAAACAATATTTTTGAACAATAGTTAACTAATCGGTTAACAAATTTTAACAGAGATTTTAACAGTTCGTTAAGCTAACTGATGTTTTGAACAACCGGGCCCAGCTGCAGATACATTATTTTAGTATAATGCGATTAGTTTATTATACCCACTTTTTGAGAGAGAAAAAATGGAGATATTGTTTTCGTCATGGGTGTCCGTCCGTCCGTACGTCCGTCCGTGCCTTCCGTATGGTGTGTAGATGCGCAAAGTGAATTTCGACTTTTGATTCGACCCCGGCCATGGATTATCTTCCCCTTTTAGACTTAGAATTTACCAAGTTTGTCTTGTAAGAATTAACACCGTAATAGGTACGGACTTGAAACTTGGTATGTGCCGTCATTATGGTGTGTGGATGCTCAAAGTGAATTTCTATTTTTGATTCCACCCACGGTCATTACCTCCCAGTTTTCGACTTAGAAATTCCCAATTGTGCCTCGTAAGAAGTAAAAAAAATTAACGTAATAGTTAAGGACTTGAAACTTGGTGTGTGCCTTCCTTATGTTGTGGAGATGCACAAAGTGAATTTCGATTTTTATTTGACCTCCCCCCCCCGGTCATGGATTATCTCCCCTTTTTCGACTTAGCATTTGGGGAAAGTGGGTAATATGTATTTTACTGATTGTGACTCGCGGTGGTATCGACATATTATAAAGTATGATCATTGCACATCAAAAACTAAATACAGAGAATAAATGTTAATTTTCGTTAACATTTTCAGGAAACACGGTTATCACGCCTGATATCAGTGTGGAAATTTACGTCTGATATAACATATATAATAATGTCAATCAATACGTGGGGTAATGAATGAATATTTATTTTGCCAGAAAATGTCTCAGATAATGTACATTTATGTGATATAAAGAACATGTTGTGCCTACTGAGTGGGCTATTACCTTTAATCGTATTAACCCTTTCAACACGACATACCTCTTAGCAGTGTTTGCAAATAGTGTAGATCCAGATGAGTCTCATCAGGATCTGCCAATTTGCAAGTAATTTTGATATTGTTTAGAAAACAAACCAGCTTCATTTGCGAGAAGATAGACAACCAGATACAGGTAATATGTTTTGCAAAGTACATTTGAGTATAAATACCGCCCAGAATATACGTTACAAACTGTTAATTTACAATATACTAGTGGGGATTGTTCCTGCAGTATATTTATACTGTACCGAGAGAAAAGTGGAGCAATTACGGCCCTTCTTAGATGCCAGATGTTTTGGGGAAAGTTTTGATTAAACTAGGAACTAAAGAAGGCAAAGAAAATGGCCGTCATTAATTAGAGTGGAGGTGACAAAGACAATGCTCGCGCATTGACAATGCTCGCTTAATATTTACTTTTCGCCACAGGTCTCTGTTGCATATCAAAATATTCCAGATTTTTGTTTCTGAATGTACAAAATAATAGTCTTGTCTCCATTTTGTACATTGTCGTTGCAAGATCATTTCACGTGACGTCACTGCAGATGCAGCATTTTACTGAGTTTAATACGAGAGAAAGCAGCTTCACAATTTACTAAAAAACATGCTGAAGTGGACTGATAATGATATGTAGCTCCAGTATGTAGAAGTATAATTAAAATTATTGTAATTTTCGTTCCTTTGTTGCTTATTTATGGTTAAACTTTATAAATCGCTCATTCTTTTACTTGTGTAGCAGTAAATCTAAAATCTAAACCCCCCCTCCACACACACACAGCCAGGGAATAGTGTGGGCTTTTATTTTTGCTGCCGTTAAAGCCCCGGGCCCGGGGAATCATGAAAGGTTAGAGCCCAGGGGTACCCTGGGGGGGATTCACATTGACTGATGCATTAACAATATGAACATTACAATAATAGCTATGCGCGAGCATTGGTGAACTATTGCTCAAACTTGACATATGTTAGTGGTATAAAATAATAACCGCTCGCTCGATCCTGGTGTAAATGTCACATGATCATTGATAAATTACTATTATAAAGTAGGGTTTCTCGGAGTTTGAAGAACAATGGGCACATTGAAACGCTAGATCATGATGTCGCAATTTCACTGAGGAATATTTTGTTGTAAATTCAGCACCGATGCTGCGATCCCACCCCACCCCACCCCCACCCCCACCCCACCCCATACAGTGTAGAGTACTGGTTCTACCCAGTCTACCCGGCTCTAAATAACTTAAGTTACAATTCACAATAGGTTGAATAAGGTCAACTGAGGTTAGGCAATAACAAATAAATGTATAGATTCTCATCCCCACCCGCCCCTAAAAAATTGCCAGATTATTTTTTTGTTTGTATATACTTTGATGTTTTCAGCTGACCTGAGCTCAGCAAAGCTCATGTGAGCTATTTTCATTACCGCTTTTTGTCCGTCCGTCGTCCGGCAACATTTTCAATCATCTTCTACCGAACCGCTTGGTCAATGGACACTAAACTTTACCGGCATGGTCCTTAGATGAAGCCTTTTCAAAGTTGTTAAAAGAAAGTCGACCTGAATCCAAGATGGCCGCCGTGGAAAGGTTAAATCCTTCGAACGACGAATCCAAGGTCATCCATATTTTCATTGTACCCCCCTCCCGTGCGGCCCCTGTGCCCAATGTCAAGGTCTAATTACTTTTAAGTTTTTGGTTAAAGTTTTTTCATGTACTATATCTATGCACCTGCTTTTCCCATTACATTCAACCTTCACATGGCTGTTTATCAGCATCTATATTTTAATTCTACCCCCCTCCCGTGCGGCCCCTATGCCCAATGTCAAGGTCTAATTACTTTTAAGTTTTTGGTTAAAGTTTTTTCATGTACTATATCTATGCACCTGCTTTTCCCATTACCTTCAACCTTCACATGGCTGTTTATCAGCATCTATTTTCATTCTACCCCCTTCCCGTGCGGCCCCTGTGCCCAATGTCAAGGTCTAATTACTTTGAAATTTTTGGTTAAAGTTTTTGTCGCGCCCGCTTGCAGAAAGGGTGATATAGTCGGCACTTTGGCGTACGTCCGTACGTACGTGTGTCCGGTTAATGTTTTTTGGTTAAAGTTTTTCCGTCTTCTATATCTCTTTTTCTTAGTGTTCATGCCTAGCCCCAAGGTGCGACATGCAGGCCGCGACCATCTAGTCTCAAAATGAAGTCATTATGTCCTTCAAGATGGCCGCCAAAAGGTCAAATTTTTATTTTGTTCAAATGTGGTCATGTACTATGTCTAATCGAAAGTATCGATGAGCCGATCGCTGTCATATAATGTTTCTTGAAATAAAGTAATTATGTCATTCAAGATGGCCACCAAAATGTCAATTTTTTATTTTGTTCAAATGTGGTCATGTAATATATCAAATCGAAGGTATCGATAAGCCGATCGCTGTCATATCATTTTTCTCAAAATGGCGTCATTATGTCATTCAAAATGGCCGCCAAATGGTCAAATTTTGTTTTTGTTCGAATGTGGTTATGTAGTCACTATTCAGGTGAACTCAACACTTCTCTCACTTTTCCCTGATATTCGGTAACTACTAAAATGTGGACATATAGTGAACCCTGATTTGATCGGCTAATAACATCATACTCTGCATGACCTTTCATTTATTTTATTTTGTTAGCCAACTCCCTCGACACCCGCCCTTGGCCTCTGCTTTTTATTTAACTCGGCCAGGCGTTGCTGTCTTTTGTTTCCATTTACTGTTTAGTAGTGTTTACATAACAATCAGTTATAAATAGTAAATTCAGGATTTTGCTCGGAAATTTCATGGATGTATTATTAATACAAACATGCAGCTTGTTCCATATATATGAACACTTTATGTCAACAGTTTTTCTTGCTTCATGTTTGATTGCGCATCTGTTATATTTTTTTAATATTTCAGTCTCGTAATTTTTATGTTCGTCTGTTTGTCTCTCTGTCAGAGATTTTCGGATACATAATATCTAGAGCTGTTACCGTAAATCGGGTTGGATTCAAACTTTATGTTCTTATTTAACACCGTCCATATGTCCATGCTGTGCCCTACAATGTTACAATGATGACATGCTACAATGAGCACATGTTACAATGATGACATGCTACAATGAGCACATGTTACAATTATCACATGTTACGATGATCACATGTTACGATGAAGACATGTTACGATAATGACATGTTACAATGATAACATGCTACTATAATCACATGTTACAATGATCACATGTTACAATGATCACATGTTACTATGATCATATGTTACAATGATCACATGTTACAACGATGACATGTTACAAATGCTCACATGTTACTATGATCACATGTTACAACGAGAACATGTTACGATGAGGACATGTTACATTGCAGGGGTCGGCGTATCACCAGTATGAATACGCGACGCAGGTAGAGGTAGTCGTGAAGACGCCTAAACACACAGACGCTGGCCAGGAATACTGGCAACACTACATCAGCTCCGCTTCCGAGGCCATGAAAATGGCTAAACTCTTCAACGATAAATTGACCAGCCTTGGCTGCGAATTCAAGGTAAAGAATAATCAGTGGCTGTGACTGGAGAAACGGGGCTTATATTATGGCATTGTGTCTATATACTCTGGGTCCTGGGGGCCGTTTCACTAAACTTCGTACGACTAAAATGTTTGTAAGTGTAAATTTAGGACCATCTGGAGATTTCTATTGATGGATTTACAGTTATTGATCATAGGCAGCATATGCAGCCTATGATCAATAAATGCAAATCCAATAACTGTTTACAAAAACACTGTGTTAATGTGAAATGTACAGACTATCATAATTTTACACTGATTAACATTTTAGTCATACCAAGTGTAGTGAAACGGCCCACTGGTCTGCTAGTGCACTCTAGTACTATAGTCTGATAATGATCTATACAATACTGCTTCTTGGAAGAATGGGTGACGTTTCACGAACAGTGCTGACGCTAGTCAGACTGCGCCGATATGCGAGCTGGTCTGGTCTTGGTATACACTGGCGGCACATGACACATGCCTCATTTGTCAAGTCATAGCCATGTATATATTATTATTTACCAGGTAATACGCTATGTATTGGCAGAATATTGGCAGAATACGTACCGTACTGACTAATAACATAATGTAGTAGCAGGAATTGACCTGATACGAATATCCTGGTTACAACGAATTGAAAGCTGGCGTTCCATTGGTCGAACGTCGTCACATGATGTTACCAAATGACGCCAGTGTAATGACACAACATAAACAAGTCCGATTTCTATTCAACGAAAACCACGTCACAATTGCTATTATATATCCTATTAAATATAATACCATGTTTTGACATCAAATGTATCAGGCTCGGCTCGGAAACGGTAGGAATTCCTCGACGAGCCTCAGAATTCCTACGCGTTTCATAGCCTTGCCTGATAAACTTGATATAAAAATACTCTAGCCTGGTATTATCTATGTACTGCCTCGTGTACTGCCACAACAATATAAATTCCATCTCAGTAAAAGTAATAAAACAAATATTTATGTCGCAGTACTATACTATTCTTATCACCTTCCTAAAATTAAAATGAATGTACTATCACGCATGTACAGAGCCCCGTTGGACGTATACTTCTTTTTTTATTAATTCGTTCCAACGAAATAACAATTCGTTCCCACGAAATAAACAATTCGTTCCAACGAAATAACAATTCGTTCCCTCTATTTAATAATTAAATTCGTTCCCACGAATTGTCATTTCGTAGGAACGAATTGTTAATTCAAGGGAACGAATTGTTATAGCGTGGGAACGAAATGTTAATTCGAGGGAACGCATTGTTAAATTGAGGGAACGAATTGTTATTTTGTGGGAACGAATTAATAAAAAAAGATCAATGTCCCTGCTGGGCTCCGTACGCATGTACTCAACGCCTAGACGAAATGTTTCCCGAAATATACTCGTACACAATGGAAGTGACCGGTGTTAGACGGAGGTAGCCTCATTCTTATACCGATCTCTTCAAATGTATCATGGTTTGAACAAATTGCTAAGATACATGTGTTTCATTAGAAACACAATTGCTACCCCGCTCCATACCTCTCGCGAGGGTAGCCATTTAACCCAATCTCTTTAATTTAAGCATGGAAGAGTGATTTTTGCAAGGGCAATCGGTTAGCGATATAAAACTGACGAAGCTGTATCAATAAATTATTAATAAAGAACGTACACATGCAGAAATTGGTTATTGTACCATGTCAAGGTGTTTATCTGACATTTACATGTATATCTTGTAAATTTGAAAGCTTCATTTCTTTAGGTTGAATGTTGAACAACAACTAGAGAAAAGATGGCTTCCATGGGAAAATGATTTCCCTGTTCTATTATTGTTGGCAATGTACTAGTTTTGTTAAATGGGTCAAATTGTAGCCGTAGATAACATATCGCGAATTATTGTAGCTAGTATTTCAAGTGATGAGGAAACATTCACTCTAGAGTACATTCTTGTATATTTAACATCCGCGTATAACACCTTGTTTCTAATTTGCTCCTTTGCATAGATCATCTTCGTGACGCCGTCCACATCAGTTATGGACGAGATCTCTAACTTCATGGTGCTCACCCGTTTCTTCAAAAACTTCACCAAACGCTTCTCCAAGAACGAAGTAGTTGTTTTCGAGGACCATCTGGACGGGGTGTTCCGGACTTTTGTCACGGAGACCGGTCATGCCCGCCACAATGGAACGGGTATTCTAGACGCGTACTGCCACTTCAGCTACCAACAATCAGGTGGTAAGATGGTCGTCACCAACCTGAAAGGCGTCCAGGAGGACAACAAGTATTATTTCACCAATCCTGTCATTCATTCTATCGACGCCAGGTTTGGGTCTAACGACCAGGGCGAGGCAGGGATTGCGGAATTCTTCAAAAACCACATGTGCACCGGAATCTGCAGCGGCTTCAGTAAACCATGTGCACCGGTCGTAGAACTGCCCAGCGCACCTCCGTCATATGAAGAAACCATGATGGCCACAAAACGGCAACGGTATAGCGCTAACATACGGCAACTCTCAATTGAACCACGAATTGAGTTATATGGCTACTACGTAGCTATATGCACTGGTGCTGTCGGTAGAGTCGACACTAGTGCTGTACTCCGCGCCGGCGTAATATGTTTCACGTAGAAAAGTGCACTGGTTTCCTGACGAGATGTCGCTCAGTTCTACTTAGCGCTACCACATAAACGCATTTTCGTCTAGTAACCGGCGCTAATTTCTGAATGGAAATTTGTTAAGAGTCCGGTGCCTATTTCAACATGAAAAAGTTTACGCTAGTGCGGAGTACAGCACCAGTAATATGGAAAACAGATTGGCGCCCCACTGGCTGGCTGGCTGTTCAGTCCGCACGGTCACAATACCAGAGGCACGGGCAGATAATGTTTTACCCGAATCTCAGAATCGACTATTTGGAAGCTTGTATTCCTCGGATCCAGTTGGAAGTTACGGAGCCCCGCAGGAGACATGGATTTATTTTTATTATTTATTTTTATTAATCCGTTACCAATAACAATTCGTTCCCTAAATTTAACAATTAGTTCCCTCGAATTAACAATTCGTTTCTATGAAATTACAATTCGTTCCCACGAATTAACAATTCGTTCCCGTTCCCGATTTCACCAACATTGCAAGGTATACTTATGTAGCAAAGTATACTTCATCCTTCATTTTCCCGAAATGCATTATGTCATATATAACTAACGACTGCATATATTTGATGATTACAAGTATGCAGAATTATTATACTAAATATATTACATTATCACAGCCAAAATAGCTGTGATAATGTAATAAATTCAGTATAATAACAATTAATAAATTTATCCTTAAATTAAAAATTTCTCCCTCAAAGTGTAATTAGCAAGATCAGTATTTGCAATGTTGGTGAAATAGGCTGCAGATCATTGCGAGTTCGCATTTCTAGTAGATTCTCAGTACGTTGTATAAATACAGACACACCTTTATTGCTGTTGTTTGTGTACCATGAGTCAGGACTCCAGATAAGGTGCCCTGACTAATGGTACACAAACAACTGAATACGCATTTACTATCAAAAGTGGGAGTACAAAATACGCACAGCAATGTGAAAATACGCATTGATTTTCAAATTGAGTAGTGAAACTACTGTTATAAAGTTGAAAATTCACTTAACTGAGATGCAAAAAGAAAACAGTGTTTGCTTTTTGCAGCTCTAATAAGTGAATGTTTCAATTGTTTATATTTGTTTTAGCCTTTGTTCTCTATTTAGTAATGAAGAAGATCAATAATACATTTGTTAAAGTAAAATCTGCAATGACACAAAGCTTATCTGGAGCTCTGATGATTACATGTTTTATTTAGATATTGTTACACTACTTGGCGACTTTAAATCACAACATCTGCTCGAAACATTATTGTAGTCCACACGTGCATGAATAATCCTCATCTTTATAGGATCGTTTTACTCAATATTCTTGAATAGTTCAGCACTTTGTAAAACAATCATTAATCACAAGAATCCATATTTAGCTAAAAATAAATACCATTAGTTCAGAGAACAAACAAGGAATTAAAGGTACATGCCCACTCATTAGGCACAGCATTTTCTTTATAGGAATTAAAAAAAATAAGAGTATAAGTGTGTCACTATTCCACCAGTTCTAAAAAATACGAGTGCCCGATACACATGTACAGATATAATCATTTAGTAATATGTGTTTTATTTTCATATGCAAATTAGGCACGCTAGTTTTTAATTATTTATACGAATTAAATGCGTCGCATCGAAAATAATATTGTTAACAGATTATAAAGTATGATCATTGCTCATCAAAAAATAAATACAGATAATATAATAAACAGAAATGTCCGTTAACATTTTAAGGACACACGGTTATCGTCCCTGATATCAGTGTGGAAATTTACGTCTGATATAGAATGTATAATAATGCCAATCAATACGTGGGGTAATGGTGAATGAATGTTTATTTTGCCAGCAAATGTATTATCAACAGAATATACAAAACTATCTGTCTCCCTATAGTATAACCTAATGAGTGGGCATGTACCTTTAATTATTCACTGTGGTCATAACGGCAAACGTTTTCGTTCTTGTGAAAGTAGGTGTCGGGTTTCTAAAGTTATACAAAATACAATGTGAAACTATATGTATCTGTGACTGGAGAAATCGGGCTTATGAGTTTCGCGACCAGTGTAGATCCAGATCAGACTGTGCATCCGCACAGTCTGATCAGCATCGGCACTGTTCGCCATTCCATCAATGAAACACTTTCCATGTTTCTAACAAGCAATTATATATCATTATCACGCAACAGAGTGTGCTATTTGATCAGGAGCTACACTGGTCACAGCTCTCATAAGCCCAGTTTTTCCATTCGCAGCCAAATGTTAGCTATTTTGCTGTTACATTTTGCTTTTAATTATATATTGTAGAATGTGTGGGGTTGTGCAATAGAAGTTATTGATTTATTGTTAATTATTTGTTAGTCTATAACTATAGTTTATCACGTTGACCTCTGTCATGTGTGATTGTGACTGGAATAATGTGGATTATGGTGTGTGTGACCATACTAGCTCCCGGGGGCGTTTCACTAAACTTTGTACGATTAAAATGTTCGTAAGTGCAAACTTGTGAGAGTCTGTAAATTTCACATTATAAATTATTGAATTTACATTTATTGAGCATAGGCTGCATATGCAGCCTATGCTCAATAAATGTAAATCCATGAATTAAAATTTCCAGAAGATCCTAAATTTGCACTTACGAACATTTTAGTCGTACGAAGTTCGGTGAAACGGTCCCCAGATTTTCTAGCACAATATTTCTGCACAGTAAAGGCCTATAATGTTTGTTATAAGCAGACCATGTGATTCACCGACTGAATGGCGATCAGTGCAGCTCCTGATCAGACTGTGCGGATGCACAGGCTGGTTTGAATTTACATTGGTCGAAAGAAACAACATAATACCTATTTATCCAGTCACAGCCGTATTTCTGAACGGGAAATCGTCAGGCATCCGGCGCCTATTTCGACGTGAAACATGTTACACAGGCGCGAAGTGACGAAGCAAATGACTCGTAGATGTTAAGGTTATATGTTTCTGATTAATAGTGGTGTGTTATAGGTATTTATGTATTTATTATTGTTATCATTTTCAGTTTCGCCCCAGAACAAACGAGAATGTTTGTGTGGTTGCCATTACACACTGTGCTTAAATTTCTTGTAAATACAGCTACAGTGGAACCTCTCTAAACCGGACACCGGTGTCCGACTTAGAGAGGTGTCACTGTAAATCAGGTATTTGATCATTTTGAGCCATATATGTGTGCTATGGGATCACGAACAGACATTATCACACGAGATAAATGACCGCGAAACAAAATAGATTGCATGTGGTTTAGAGGGGTACCACTGTAAATTGTTCATCGGAGGAACTTTCCGTGACGTACATGCATAGTGTTTCCATGTAGGAATAGGAGGGGGCGGTGCCCTAGCTGCACCTTCTTTTGGATTTTTTGACTGCGCCCTCCTGCCCGTTTTTCCATATTTGTCTGCCCTTTTCTGGCCGAATCTTCAAATGACAACATCATGCACATATAGTACATGTATTACACATGTTTGCAGTGGGTGGCAGGTGGGAGCATACGATAGTTAATTTAACGATCGGGGTTCATCCTTACCGGAATTGAGACCTGGTTTGGCCCTCACATACGTCTTTGGCATTTTGTATGTGACATTTGAATCTGGTTATACCCCTTATGTGACTATTACGATTATTCGTAATCCTATTTTAGGGGAAGGGGCCAAGTGACTTGGTGTGGTATGGACCTGGCAACCGGTCAGGTTATTCTAATTTCAGGGCTGAATATATTTTTCTCGATGTAAATATTCTGTTCTGATTTTGGGATCCCCCCCCCCCCCCGCAATGCAGCAGGTTAAAACTTGATCGAACCCATTTGCCTTACATGACCTTAGCTGTTGATTAGCTGGTATAGTTAAACACCAATAAACAAACAAACCTATGTTTGCCAATTGCGACATGGAATATGCATCCAACGGAATATGCACCTACTCCACGACATAAGACACGTTCGTATTCATTCCTTGTCCCCCGTCTCCATCCCCATTTTTTACTCACAAATGGTACAAATATGGCAATACAAAAGTAGGTCAAACATAATTCATAATATCTGGGTGAATAATACAAATAAACAAGTTTCACAAGCAGTTCTGAAAATTAAATCATGTTTTTCAAACTCCAATAAACTATGGGTACTCAAATAAAATTATGCAGTTTTAATGTGAATGGGCTTGGACATCAAACTAAACGTAAAAAAGTATTTAGTTGGCTAAAACAAAAGAAATTCTCGATATGTTTCCTCCAAGAACTCCACTGTACACATGAACATAAAGAAATTTGGAAGAAACAATGGGGTCAAGACATTTTTATAAGTGGAGACAGCTCCAATAGCAAAGGTATTGGTATTTTACTTAATCTAACGTCGACATACGAAGTACTTGAGCACAAAGAAGTAATACAGGGGCGCCTACAGATATTAAAAATTAAATTATTCGATATCAACAATAATATTATTAAATATATATGGACCAAATGATGATGACGTAACATTTTTCTCAAGAATAGAACAATTAATTTTAGAGAATAACAGTGAAAGCATGGTTATAGGAGGGGATTTCAACAATGTACTCAATTTCGAAGTCGACAAATTAAATGGAAATACTGTTACATATAGAAAATGTTCGCAAAAAAATAAACGATATTATCAACAACAATGATTTATATGATATATTTAGAGTCAGGCATCCAGACAAAAAACGATTCACGTGGCATTCTAACCACAAACCACCCATATTTTGTAGATTAGAACAGCGAATATGCTAAATATGGTCATAGAATGCGACATAATTTCCGGATTTCTTTCAGATCATTCGGCAATTACTTTAAATTTGAATTTATGCCAAACAATCAGAGGAAGTGGCTATTTTAAATTAAATAATAGTTTACTACTACAAAATGAATTTAAACAAAAAATAAAAGATACAATACACGAAACTGCTACCAATAATAACGGGTGTAACCCAAACACTATGTGGGAGCTAATAAAAGGTTCAATTCGAAATGAAGCAATCAAATACTCTTGTAAACTAAAAAAGAAACAAAGGGAGGAAGAAACTAAAATAGAAGAAACAATTCGACAATTGGAAAAACAAATAACTGAAAACCCAACCAATCAAGATGTAGCAGACAAGCTCAATTTAGAAAAAAGTAAACTTGATAACGAAGAAAAAACAAAAGGAATACTTCTAAGATCAAAAGCTGAATGGGTGGAAGGTGCTGAAAAAAATACAAAATATTTCTCAAACATGGAGAAAAAACGATCAGAAGAACGAACAATTAAACAGCTAAACATACAGAATAACATCGAAACAGACCATGCCAATATTTTGAATCATGTTAAAGGTTATTACGAAGGTATTTATAGCGAGGACTTGAACTTGGATAATGATGATAGTAGCTTTTTAAATTCAACAGAAAATAAACTAAATGACGATGAGAAACAATCATGTGACGGTATCATAAACGAATACGAATGTCAATTAGCTTTAAAAGAAATGAAAAACATGAAAAGTCCTGGATCCAATGGCTTAACAGCAGAATTTTATAAACTATACTGGAATGATATAAAGCAATATTATATCAACTCGATAAATTACTCGTATGAAAATGGAACGCTAACGGAGCTCCAAAAACAAGGCATAATTACTCTATTACCAAAAAAGGACAAGAATACACTCTTTATTGAAAACTGGAGACCGATATCACTTTTAAACGTTGACTATAAAATTGCAACAAAGGTAATAGCTAACAGAATAAAAAAAGTATTGAACATCTTGATAAATGTTAACCAGACAGGGTTCATTAAAGGAAGATATATTGGAGAAAATGTAAGAACCCTTATGGAAATAATTGATGACACAAATGAAAACAATAAAGCGGGATTGATATGTTTTGCAGACTTTCAAAAAGCTTTCGATAGTCTAAGCCATAAATTTATAATTAAATGTCTAAAGCATCTCAACTTTGGCAACTCGCTAATTCAATGGGTAGCGCTATTTTACAAAGATGCTAAAAGC
>CM055265.1:14102094-14163479 GCA_029237695.1 Conchocele bisecta
AAAGATGCTAAAAGCTGTATCACAAATAACGGTCATTTATCCAGTTTCTTTAATGTTAAAAAAGGCGTCAGACAAGGCTGTCCTTTATCAGCATACATTTTCATTCTATGCGTAGAACTATTGTCACGCAAAATTAACAGTAATACACAAATATTAAAGGTCAAATTTTTGGTGGGAAGAAATAAAACAAACACTTTTCGCAGATGATGCAAGCTTCACACTTGATGGAACAGAAAAATCGTTTAAAGATCGTGTTAGTACATTAGAACACTTTGCAAATGTATCTGGGTTGAAATTAAACAAAGGAAAATGTACTATTTTAAAATTGGGAGTAACTAGTAGATATAACAATAATAAATGGTGCAACAATAACTTATATACATGGTCCAATGAACAAGCCTCTACTTTAGGAATAACTTTTACAAACGATAAAACAAAACTGCAAATACTAATTATAACACCCAAAATTAAGTCATTGCAGAACTGCCTTAATAGCTGGAAAAGATGGAACCTAACACTAATAGGAAAAATAGCGGTATTAAAAACGTTTGCATTCTCTAAACTGGTGTATCAGCTAACAGTACTAGAAAATCCTTCCGATGAAATCATTAAAGAAATTAATACATATATGTACGACTTTCTTTGGGATGGAAAACCTGATAAAATATGTAGAAAAACAATTATTCAAAACTACGAAAATTGTGGATTAAAAATGATAAATATTCACGCCTTTTTTGCATTCATTAAAAGCATCTTGGATAAAAAGATTAAAGGGATCACAAAATCAATGGAAAACAGCCTATAGCAATGAATTGAACAAGCATGGTGGTGATTTATTGTTCAAATGCAATTTTAATCAAGTTGATGCAAAACTGATAATCAAAAAGTATACTTTTTTAGGTGAGATTGTTACATCGTGGAGTAAAATTAACTACGGACAAAAACATCCTGTCATAGCTGATGAAATATTATGGCATAATACTAATATCAAACAAAACAACAATACATCGTTTTATAAAGACTGGTACGATAAAGGGATAATGTATATAAAAAATATTTACGATTACAGAACAAAACACTTCTATACATTTAATGAACTGAAAGAATTGTACAATTTGAACAATGGAGATTTTTTAAAGTACTTCACACTAATAGGTAGTATTAAAGACGAATGCAGAAAGTATTAACACAGTCACACCTGAATATCTAATTTCAAAACTTTTGAAAAATAAAACGGCTAATAAGATGCTATATGACAAACAAATCGATGCAATGCAATTACCTATACTAAAACGCACCGTTAAATGGGAAAATGAATTAAATATAAAAAATGTTGAATGGAAGCAAATATTTATATCACCTATCAAAAGTACTATTAGCACAAAACTAAGAGCATTCCAGTACAAATACCTAATGAGAATAATACCAAACAACTCCTTCCTATTTGCATGTAACTTGAAACCATCAAATCTGTGTGAATTTTGTAATATGAACGTAGACTCAAATAAACATATGTTTTGGGAATGTCAAACTATCCAAACCTTTTGGTCGGAAATAGATGAACTATTGAAATCGAAACTTAATTACAATACGAATCTAAACTACGAAAACATCTCATTTTGTAATATTAACGTAGTATCCAAACAAAAGTCAGTTCTAATCAATTTCATTATCCTTCTAGCAAAATATTTTATCTTCAAATGTAAATGTTGCTCAATATTGCCAATACTAAACTCGTTTAATATGTATTTACAAAAAACAATCCTGATTGAAGAAAAAATCGCGACCAATGAAAGATAAATTGATGCAATTTAATGCAAAATGGAATGATTTTCGCTTAAACTAAAATTTGCCAAAGTACCTACAAATTAGTTTTTTATACGCACACACACACATATATATATACAATGCCAAAAATAGTATCCCCCCCTTTTTTTTTAAACCGAGACCCAGCCCCCACACCCATTTATACTCACACCACCACTCACATCATCAAAATAAAAACTCGTTGTTACATGTCACATATACTAAGACACAATACACTGTTTATCTTCATAAATTGTTTAACATTTTGTGAACAAATGCATTGTATACATTGTGTATGTACATGTATATATTATCTCTATAAAATGTTTAATCGTTTCTGTACAAATGCATTGTAAACATTGTGTGTGTACATGTATGTATTATATGTAACAAAGAGAATTAAAAATTGAAATACAAAACGACATGGTCCCGGTGCAGTTGAGCATGACTGCCGCTTCAACAGATGCACACATAGTCAAATAAATACGACGCCAACCGCTACGTACGATGTTACTTCGCTAAGTGAAGGGAGCGACCCAGTAAGCTGATTAAACCGTGGAATACCGTGCTCTATTGCGCACATTGTGTCAATTTCATGGTATTCAACGTGTGCATTGCAATATCATTGTCATTTATTGTCAAATATTAACCCGAATTCTATGTATGTCACGCAGGACGACTTGCTAAGTTATAGAAATGGTGCTTATGGGTTCGCGACCAGTGTAGATGCAGATCAGCCTGTGCATCCGCACAGTCTGATCAGCATCTGCACTATTCGCCATTCCATTAATGAAACACTTGTCATGTTTCTGACAAGCAAGTTTATATCATCATCACGCTACAGAATGTGCTATTTGATCAGGAGCTCCACTGGCCATAACGCTGATAAGCCCCGTTTCTCCATTCGCAGCCACATATTAGTTATTTTGTTACTTCAAGTTGTAAGTCGCCCTGCGTTAAGACAGCTGATTTGGGTTAAGTCAAATATGTGCATAATGCAGTCTGTAAATGAATGAGTGCAATACACCCGCTAGTGCAATGCATATTTTATCTGAATGTCGTATTCGGCGCTTGTCATATATCTAGATCTCTGGGGCTCGTTTCACTAACCTTCGTACGACTAAAATGTTTGTAAGTGCAATATTATGATAGTCTGTAAATTGCGCATTAACAATGTTTTCTTGTAAACAAGTATTGGAATTACATTTATTGAGCATAGGCTGCATATGCAGCCTCAGCTCAATAAATGTAAAATCATCAATTGAAATTACTAGACAATCCTAAAATTTTGCACTTACGAACACTTTAGTCGTATGCAGTTTAGTGAAACGGGCCCCAGTACTTTGTCTTGACGTTTTGCTCACGTTACGTTAGCTCACCCCTGCATGCATGTCTATGGAGTGAGTATATGCACATTTATGCTACAGTTTATGTTCGCTGCAAACGTCTTGTAACACCGAAGGCTGTAACCAATAGTGCATGCGTGTTATATTTATATGACCGTCAATAAAACAGTCTGTATACATGATGTAAATACATATAATTTATTATTAAACAACATAATACACAAGCGTTTCATTGTCCTTCCATTAGTTTCCAGGATGTTTTGATACATGCATGCTGTGAGGTTACAATTTGTGCAATTGTTGTAGGAAGGCAATGTGTTAAAGTGAAAAAAAATATGCTGACGGCAGCAAGGTTCGAACTCGGGCCGAATGCAGACTATTGTCTGTTTCACGAAACCTGCCCAAATTTTACGGCCATATAAACAATGCAAAAACAAAATTCTTTTCCATAATATTAAATTTAAGAGTGAGTCTTTTTATTTTGTTGAGTTTATTATGAAATATTTATTTGTCTATGGGAATTTAACATGCGGGAAAACGAGGTGGAGGAGCTGGGAAGGAGCTAAAAGACCAAAAGTTTTGGATATTGACTCTGAAACCTGGCTAGATAGCTTGGAAATTATTTAACTAAGAAAACAAAACTCTTTTCGGACTGCTAATTCCTCTCTTCTGGGGCCCGTTTCACTAAACTTAGTATGACTAAGAAGTTCGTAAGTGCAAAACTAAAATGTGCAACAAATTTCACATTAACGGCCGATTTAGGAAACTATTGGTGGATTTATAGGTGGAAACTGGTAGCATTAATTAACCACATTGATGTGTGAAGAGAAATTATAGAAATCTTCGTACAAACATTTGTGTCGTACACAGTTTAGTGAAACGTGCCCCTGGTACTCAATGGTAGAACGCCAGCTTCGATGTCCATTGCCTCAATGCCGGCTGTACCCGTCATGCCTAAGCATATACGAATTCCGTCACGCCGTGTATGTATGGTTCCTGCGCCTAGCATCCTGAACTGGGAGAAGAGTGTGTGGCGGAACAATGCCCTCGCAGTCTTTGTGGCTGTAGAGCGATTGAGGCGAAAAATATGCGCCTGAATTAGAGACATACAACAACAACGACAACTATGGCTGCCCTTAAAGCTACATGCCCACTCAGTAGACACAAACTGTTCTTTATATGAATTAAATAAGTGTATAATTGTGTCACTATTCCACAAGTTCTAAAAATTACGAGTGCCCGCTATACAGATATAAGCATTTAGTAATATTTATTTTACTGATAGTGATGTGCGGTGGTATCAGGCTAAATGTATATGCCAATTTTTTTTAATTATTTGTACTAATTAAATTCGTCACCCGAACAAATAATATTTTCGACAGATTATAAAGTATGATCATTGCACAGCAAAAAAATAAATACAGAGAATAAATAGTAATGTCCGTTAACATTTTAAGGACACACAGTTATCGCCCCTGATATCAGTGTGGAAATATAAGTCTGATTTAAAATGTATAATAATGGCAATCAATACGTGATGTATATGGAAGGTAATAATTCTATGTGACTTGATGCTTGCGTACTGATGACATTACAACTTATATTCATGTTATTTCATTCGTCATTTGTATTTATTACATTGGAAATCTGCTTCTTGCAATTGTATTTGTCTTTCTTACATGTCCATTCTGTTGCTTTGGTCATTCGTCTTATTTACATTACAATCATTGATACGTCCTTATCCGTGTCCCTGTTTTATTGCACTAAGCATTTGCAATGGAAAGTAGGAACAAGCACTTAGCACTTTGAATAAGGCCGAAAGCAGTAAGGACAAAGCCGCAGGAAGTAAGCATCATGCCACAGTCCGAAAGCGGAAACCCGCAAGCAGAAAGCATCAAACCACAAGCAGAATGATGCAAGCAATATATTGGTTAGTAGTGCCTCATTATGACGACAGATGGCACTGCTGTCAATGTTAGGAATCATCCGACTAATAGATAATAGTGATTGGCAGTTTGAGGCACACCTCCAATGCCGGTGTTGATGTAAGATTTCACCTACAAATGAGCACAGTATAGGTTAGAAGACACCAAATAGTTTTACTATACACTTTAACCGAATCACATCCAATAAGGTCAGTCTCTCCTACTTTCACTATTCGTATGGATGACCATCATGTTCCTCAAGTGAAACTGGGTAGTAATGGATCAAGATTTGCAAGCAAACTGTGTCAGTGACCTCAAAACACCCGCACGATTTTGTTCATACCGGACTACTTTTACCGTCTTGCATATGTATGTATGGTGTTTGACTTACTAATGTGTTTATACATACATGTATCCTCATAATTAAATTACATATGTACGTAATTGAAAACAATCACATTTTTATAGTAAGTTACACATATGGTAACTTACACAGATTGACTGTGAAACTGGCCCCCGTTACCAATGCAAACCAATAACCGTCCGGGATCAGACTAAGGTGGGCCACCACCATTGATTTTCCCTAAAAAACTAACCTGTTACCACACATTTTGCTATTCTCTGCTACTTTCATTTTTCTTATGGATATTGTGGGACCTAATTTCCAATAACCTGCACCCATTCTGCTCTGGATCTTGACTATTTAAAATATATATTTAATTATTGTTGAAGTTGGGGTCCCATCTAGTAGGTACACACTTTTCTTTATGTAACTTAAATAAGTGTAATAAGTCCACCACTTTTAAAAATTACGAGTGCCAGCTACACATATATAATTATTTAGTCATATTTAATGTACTCATAGAGACTCGCGGTGGTATCAAGCTAGTTCCATGTGCAAGTGATGCAGTATTTTTAAATTATTTAAATCAACTAAATGCTGAATAAATATTTGTATCGACATATCATATACATGTAGTATGATATTGCACATCAAATAATAAATGAAAAGTCATGCAGAGCATGATGTTATTAGCCGATCAAATCAGGGTTCAATATATGTCCGCATTTTAGTAGTTACTGAGTCTCGGGGGGGGGGGTGGGGGGGGGGGGTGGGTGGGGGGAATGAATGAGCGAGTCAGTGTTGGTGTTTAACGGCCTATCAACAGCTAAGGTCATTTAAGGCCGGTCAACCGGTTGTACTATCCCACATTAAACGGTCCACGATGAGGAAAATTCCCAAAATCAGAACTCAATATTTCCATGCCACACCAATCACTTTAGTAGCTCGGCCCAAAGTAATATGATTTGCCATAAGCTTATTACTTCTTAATGGAGCATAACAGGTTAACGTTGTCACTTGTTTATCCCTTGTTTATCGATTTAAATGGTTTAAATCGACTCGAAGCTTACGTTCAACGGCCGCACAAACTCGATTGAACTGCACGCCTTCCAATGATTTAAATACGCAGCGCGTTTAAATAGTCAATTACGTTTTTTTAATGTGCACACTGGTCATTTAAAAAGGGGCCCATCCGTGTTTTTTTGCGCGATGTCGGGCGCAAGACAATCAATAATTTGCGGCATTGACAATAATTAAGGGGGATTGCCGCAATCGCGCGTGCTGGATGCATCCCTGCCGTCCCTGCATGATACGTAAACAAATCAAAGTTCGCTATGAAGGGCAATTCTTCGTTTTGATTGGTGGAAAATATTGTGAATATTAACTAGCGTCAAATGACGCGCATACACGATCCAATGGGATAAACCCGAGATGCTGGGGTTGCTAGTCGGAGGAGATTTTGAGCAGAGGTCGATTATAAAAATTAGCCGAATAAACACATTTTTACGCGATTATACGTGGCTGAAAATTGTTCTGTTTAATAAATAAAAGCTTTAAATTAGCCCAATAATCGGCGTATGTTGGCGTGTATGGCCATTAGAGCCAACTATGGACTTCAACAACAACAACTCCCGGGTTCAATCTCTTCCGGCGTTCAGCTCATTACGTATTCACAATTGTGTTATTTAGCTATATTTAAAGTTTTAAACGGAGATAATTGCCAACAATGCAAACTTTATCGGTTGATGCAATTTGGAAGTGATACAGCAAAATTCGCGTTCGTAGATTACCGAATAGCGGAGAAAAGGGTTGCTACAAACTTTTTCAGAATTCGATGGATGACCAATATATTAGCCGATCTATAAATAGATCGGTTAATAATAAATGGAATAAATAGTTGCTTCCGTTATCATTTTAAGGAACCACGGTTATCGCCCCTGATATCAAACTGGCATTTCGCGTTTCATATACAAAGTATAATAATGTCAATTAGTACGTCTGATAATGGTAATCATTTTGCCAGAAACATGTCAGATTGAAAGAATAAAGAAAAACATGTCTCCCTATATTATAACCTGGCATGTGCACTCTAGGTTTATGGTTAGAAAAGGGGTGTTTTTAACACCAGTTTTCAGCATATTTGAATAATTTAAAAGAAAACACTGAGCCTGTTTGTCACGTGATGTAAACAAAGTTTCCGTGGCCAAATAATGTAAACAATATTGGGGGACATGACGAGGTTGGTCCCACAACATCAATACGAATAGTGAAAGTAGGAAAGACTGGCCGGGATTCGGTTAAATTATACAGTAAAACTATTTGGTGTATTTTAACCTAAACATGGCGCAACAGAAAAGGCGGCATCAATCTACATCAACACCGTTAGGGACATGGTACCAATTTAGAGAGCAACGCATTGTAGGACGGGTACCAGCATATTAAATCATTTTAGGAGAACTATTTTAAGTTTTAACAGCGCACCTGGCGTCATAATGGTCGTTCCCAAATTATTGTTGCAATTGTTGTTGTCAAGGGGCGTGGCTTATCGAGGTAACAAAACGCACGGCAAAACAGCGATGCAATAATCAATAATGGAACTCCGGATGTCACTTATTAGAATGTAATCAACACAAACGCATTGAAACAGTGCGAATGAATTAAAACCATCAAGCCAAATGCACATGCAATTTAGACTGCAACCAAGAAGATTTCAAATGTCACAAACACGAATGACGAATACAATAACATGAAAGTAAGTTGTAATGGCACCAGTCAGCAAGCATCAAGCCACATATAATTGTAATAAGACGGATAGAACTTAGAATGTCATCAGCAAGCAAGCATCAAGCCTAATATAATTATGGCGGATATTACTTTCCATAAATGTAATGGTGAATAATTGTAAATTTGACAGAAAATTGCCCAGATGATGTCTCTGATAGAAAGTACATTTTGTGACTACTGAGTGGGCATGTACCTTAGTAGTATATAGGGAGTTAAAATGATACCACCAACCTACGCACCACCCCTACGCTCCATCTACAGTCCCACACCCCTCGAATTTGTGTATAAACTGAATAGACAAAAAGTGCGGACCACCTATAGAATACAGAGCCAAGTTAGACAACTGTGCACTTATAAAACGGGTCGTCCTTGTCAGAGTTGTCTCTCTTATACCATACAGTCGTTTTAAATAATTAATTAATTATTTAAAAAAAAGTATATTTGCCAACATATAGGAAGTATGACAATATTAAGTAATTATTTAAAACTGAACACCCCTATTATTATATAGAAAATATAATAATTAAATATTTAAATAATTAATTAATTATTTAATTATTTAAAAAAAAGCATATTTGCCAAAATATAGGAAGTATAAAAATATGCTTGCGAGCAATTTCTTCGGACGAAGAAAAATGAGAAAAGTTATGGATGAGAAAATTATTCCGCCTCAACGGATTAGCGGTGTAGAAAAGCTTCATACAACTAGAGATCAACTGCGAAAACAGGCGGACGATCTCAACATACCATACTGTAAACGCCTAAGAGTTCCTGGGTTGACAAAACTAATAAAATTTCAAGCTAAAGAAACGAAAACTAGTAGTTATTCAAACATTGAGTTAAACCAAGGTTTAAACCAAGGCTTAAAACAAGATTTGAAAATGTTACCACAAGTTCAAAAACTCAGAGCAGAAGCCTCATCGCTAGGGTTGACATACAGTAAACGCCTAAGAGTTCCAGGGTTGACAAAGCTCTTGAACGAGGCTGAAAACACAGCTTTCATGACTAGGTTTACCAGGGCCTACAAGCGAGGTGCCTTCAATAATATAGACAATGCTGATAAAGTTGGGCATATACTTGCGGAAGAGAGTATTATGAGTCTGCGTGCCAATGCTATCGTGCAGAGAAAGACCCCACAGAAAGTGGTGGCGAAGTTGAACCGAAAGTTGGTGAACGCAATAGCCGACGAAGGTGAGAAGATATTAGGCAGCCACGACGAAATTAAGGAACGGGTGGAGAAAGGTAGGGGAAACATAGAGCTTTCTTTTCGTAAGGGTATAGAAGGGACAATATCTGAAAGGATGGTTGACAAGTTGGCTCCGATGCTGACGAGCAACTTCTATCTGAGATACTCTTTTTCTTGCAAACTAGCACATATAGAGGAGAAAGCCAGTCGTGGTAGAGCGAAAACTATAATATTTTACAAAAACCTCGGAGGTAGCAAATGGATGAGTTCTTACGAGGAGGTACGTACATGGGTGAAGATCCAAGAAGAAACGCGTATGAACCTGGATAAGATAGACAGCCCAAACACGAAATGGACGTTTATCCGGTGGGTAGACGTATTCGTAAAACTAGTTTTAGGTGATAGGAGGGAAGACACAGGGTTAGCCTCAACAGTAGCATCCGGATGACCTCTTCCAGATTGGTTGAGGAACAAGAAGGGAATGTACGCGTTAGATAAATACAACGACGATTTGTGTCTTTTCAGATGTCTAGCTATTCATTTTGTTGTGATAATGCACGAAGCATGGCTAACGAGTATTTCGCGAAAAACAAGAAAACCGCGAGAGGACCGGTTCCTTTTGAGGACATGAAGAAAGTGGAGGAATGTTTCAGTGTAGGAATAGAAGTGTACGAACCAACGGAAGAAGGAGTGTGGTATTTGAGAAAGACACCGGCACACTACGAGGAGGTAGGAGAGAAGAAGATGACGATATGATTGTTCAAAAACCACGCGTTCCTCGTGACAAACATAAAGAATCTAACAAAAATCTAATGTTGCTACGACTGCAGACAGAGATTCACCAACGCCAGCAACATGAAGAGGCACGCAGCAACATGCATGAGGGGAGAGACCGTAGTCGTGTGCAAAGGTAAGATGATAGACAGACCAATGTCCGCGTTTGAAAAAGCCTTCTACCCAAGATCACATACATACATACCGCCAGGTGTGGACACGGAGGAGAAAGGTGGGTTGCAGGGGCTCCGGTCGACGGATACTGCAGGGAGACAAATACCGTGTACCAATTCCACGGCTGTCACTGGCACGGATGTCCACTCCACACAATGCGCATAGGTAAAAAGTATAAAAAAAACTCTCGATAGGGACGCGGCAATAATCTCTGCCGGATACACACTCGTGGTTATTTGGGAGTGCGACAATAGTTCACGAAATCATCCACAAGTAGAACAGACGGTCCCGGAGACAGTGTTGTACCCGCACCAAATAGTGTACGACTTTGAAGCTTACCTAGACGTCAACGGAGGGGAGGTAAAAACTCGAGACCTAGAGTACGAGGTTGCCCACGTTCCGATAAGTGTTTCAGTAGGCGACAGTCTCTCAGGAACGACAACACACATGTGCGAGAGAGATCCTGACGTTTTGGTATCAAAGTTCTTGAGGGAGTTGAAAAGCCGAGGTAAAAAGATGAAAATCGATGTGCACGCAAGTACATGCCGACTGATATGGACACACTCCCGGAAACACAAGTCAAAGCTATAAAGAGGTGGATAGAACAGGTTGCCGTGGTAGGATTCAACTCTAGTAGATACGACATAAACATGATAAATAAACATCTCGTTGGGAAACTGGCTGACACAACCGATAAAGTTATGGTAGGTAAGAAGACATTAAAATGAAATTGTTTGATTTTCTCTGGGATGGAAAACCCGATAAAATAAAGCGGAACACAATAATGCAAACATATGAACACGGGGGTTTAAAGATGGTCGATATAGACAGTTTTATAAAAGCGATAAAAGCATCATGGGTAAAAAGAATATGTGATGATAAAAACCATGGCCAGTGGAAACTGCCATACACACCGAAACTTGAACCATTTGGTGGGAAACTACTTTTCGAATGCAATATAAAACCTAGGATATAAAACACTTATGTAAAGAACATACTTTCCTATTCAATGTTTTGGCATCATGGGCTAACATCAATTTCTCAGAAAAAACCGAAAGTATATCAAAAGAAATTATATGGAATAATTCTAACATAAAGTATCAAAACAAAACAATATACATCAACTCTTGGCACGAAAGGGGTATTAAATTTATAGAACAGTTATATGATTATAGAGTAAACAAATTTATCGGTTTTAATGATTTTGCGGAAATGAATAATATAAGGGCAGATGATTTTATCAAATACCAAGGTTTAGTAAATAATATTAATCTGCAATGGAAAGAAAAAATTAAAACAGAAAACATAAATACCGTACAAACTCTGAAACCTATTTTACAAAAAGTACAGACAAGCAATGGAGCAAATAAACTTCTATGCACTATAAAAACAAAAAAAAACAACATAGAATCAATAAAATCAGAGCAGAAATGGACGAATGAATTTCCCGATTTTAATTTCGAATGGAAAAATATATACACAACTTGTATGCAATTTACAATAGATACCACACTACGGAATTTTCAGTATACATATTTAATGAGAATCATAGGCACAAATAAATTATTACTTAATTGTGGCATGGTACCAAGTAGTTTATGTGATTTTTGCAGCATGAATGTGGAAAATATAAAACATGTATTCTGGAATGCCCAAACGTACAACATTGTTTTGGTCACAACTAAGAACATTCTTAAATGAAAGAGGTGTTGTTTACGAAATGAACTTTAATACGATTTCATTTGGTGTAAACCAAACAAACCTTATCGCTAAACAATTTAATTTCATTATCATACTTGCAAAGTATTTCTTCATTAAATGTAAATATGAAAAACAAGAATTGTCATTTAACTTCTTCATAAAATATTTGAAAAGACGAATCAATATTGAAAAAGAAATAGCCACAATGAAAGACAAGCTAGATCTGCATATAATAAAATGGGGTAATTTCAACTTTTAACACCCACAAACGAAATATTAATAAAATAAAAAGACGATCAATATGTACCAAGCGTAGCAAATTTAATTACATGCTTATTAACACTATATGTCAACTATATTATATTATTTACATAAACGTTATACATCACATGTATTACGAATTACGAGAACAGAAGGAAGACCTCTTTATCTTTTTTCTCTCTTTCCTATAACTCTCTTCTTAAAAAACTCTTCTTAAATAAGCTCACTTTCTAAATACATTATGTATGCTCTTTTCTGGTAACATGTCATGTGATTTCAACTATGTTTTGTCATACAATATGTACATGATACATGATGTATTTAAAAATTGAAAATAAACCATTTAATAAAAAAAGAAAAAAGAAGACAAACACGACGATATTTCTGTTCACACCGGAATTCAGGTTTCTAGACATTGCTCTGTACATGGGACCCGGAACTAGTTACGACAAGTGGATCAAGGCATACGACTGCTCGATGCACAAGTCTTTCTTTCTCTACGAGTGGTTCGACTCCCCGGACAAGTTGTACTACGATTGTTTACCACCCATCGAACACTGGTATTCCAAACTGCGAGGCGGATACCTTATTACAGAGAGTGAGCTAAAAGCGTGCAACACGATCTACAAAGAGAAAAACATGAAAACTTTCGCGGGCTGGCTGCGATACTACAACGACCTGGACGTCGCACCGTTCTTGGAAGCGGTGGGAAAAATGTGTAACTTTCACAAAGACAGAGGAGTGGATATTCTTAAAGACGCAGTAACGCTACCCGGTGTGGCTCTGTAATATTTGTTGCGAGGAACCATCAAGGATGATGTGAAAAGCTACAGAACAAAGGAAAACGCCGCCGCATACACAAAATGTCCACCACTGTACGCACCCGAAAAGGAAACTTACGACATGCTGCAGGGAGCTCTTGTCGGTGGACCGTCTATAGTGTTTTCGAGATACGCGGAAGCCGGAGTATCTAACATCCGCACGAATAAAAATAAGAAATGCGAAGCGGTGCTCGGTTACGACGCTAACGCACTGTACCTGTCGACTCTGATGAAAGTGATGCCTTGCGGTAAAGAGATCATCCGACACGTTGGAGAACCTACAAACAAGATGGTTGTGGACAGATTCTCGCAAAGAATTTTGAAGTCCGAGTGGTTCGGATTTGCGGAGGTGGATATCGAGGTGCCGAAAAATTTATTAAAACACTTTTCGGAGATGTCGCCGCTGTTCACAAACAGGGTTGTTAAAGAAGGAGAGGTTCCAGAGCACATGTTGGTTTACCTAGAGAATACAGGTAGGAACAGGGGAGACGGTAAGAAACTAGTGGGAACTCTGTCTACAGAGAAGACGTTGCTGTACGCGCCGGTACAGAAGTAGTATCTGCGACACGGATTAGAGATAACTGCTGTGTACAGAACTTTGGATTACCAAGAAGGAAAGCCGTTCGAATGGTTCGTAGACGAAGTAACCGCAGCACGTAGAACAGGAGATGTCGACAGTAGCAAGGCCGTTGTGGGCGAGATATTCAAGTTGGTGGGCAACTCTTGTTGCGGAAAGATGATCGAATGTTCCGAGCGCCATCTAAACACAACGTATACTAACAACTAGAGCTGCGTTGACAAAGCATTGAGATCCACATTCTTCGAAGATATCGAGGAGATTGGAGACGCTTACGAAATATCTAGCAGGAAACCGAGAGTAGTAATGACTAGACCATTTCACTGTGGGATAGCAGTTTATCAGTTGGCAAAATTGAGGATGTTGGAGTTCTACTACGACTTTCTAGATAAATACGTTGACCGAAGCAATTTCGAGTTGATACAGATGGATACAGACAGTATATATATAGGAATTTCCATTAACAGCCTGGATTCTATAACAAAGTCGGATATGATCGACCCTTTCGAAAGAGAGAAACGAGATTGGATAGCTTGGGATAAGTGGAGCAACCGTGAGCCAGGACTCTTCAAGATGGAGTTCCGCGGACACCGAGCGATTGCCTTGTCTAGCAAGTGTTATATTGTCGAAAAAATTCCCGAAAAAGGAAGTCGGGAAGAAGAAGACAAAAAAATTAAACCGGATGATTTTATGAAACATTCCGCCAAAGGTATGTCCAAGAGAACAAACAGTCTGAACTGGGATAGATACAAGAAAGCGTTGAAGGGTGGTGTAGACATTGGAAAAAACAGGGGTTTCAGAATGAACAGTGGAGTCATGAAGACTTACTCGCAGACAAAGTTGGGACTATCCGCGTACTACGATAAGAGGAGGGTGTTACCCGACGGCATCCACACGGAACCGTTGATGTAATAAAACGAATCAAGATTTAAATTACTATGTAAAATGGTAATCCGGAGGCAGCTGGGTGTCAGAAGGCACCGCAAGAAGTTTTTCGCGAACAAACCCGCGCGATGGACAATCATCCAAATAGTAGAGCACGGGCTCATCGGGTTTGGTAATAGATCGATCCAGATGATATACATTGAGAGACCACACGGTATCAGTCGCGCGGCGGCGGCCACCTTCGAGCTCTCCCGGTTGATAGAGATACCGGACGGTAACATCCGATGGAAGCCGTTTCTCCGCTAAACCAGCGGGTCGCCCGCGCGAGATGGCGGATGGTTTGTGCGACACCATTTTCGCCTTGATAGCATCTACAGGCTTCTTACCGATCAATCTGGTCACCTCACCATTCAGTGCCGAGACCACAGCGGGCAGCCGGGTCACCCACTCGGTCGATCGCGAATGAGGGCCTACAAGCTTTTTGGCATATTGGTGCCCGAACAGCCTCTCAGCCAGGGTTCGATTGAACCGCTCCACGATCCCCTGGTCCCGGTGGATGTTGACGCGGCCGCATCTGACAGAAACTTTGTGTTTAGACAATATATGAGATACCGCGCCCATGAACTCGCGGCCGGGATCGACCTGGAGAAGATTCGGCCATTTGAGAGGACTCCTCTTATATATTCGGGAAAGAGCCTCGGCCACCTCCTTAGACTCTTTAGTTGCCAACGGCTCAGCCCCCTTATACCGACTCGCTATGTCAACGATTGTCAGTGCGTACTTGTACGTCTTGCGACCGACACGATCGTGAGGGAGAAATTTGGAGATCTGCTTGGTGGACTTCGTTCGGCACCGGCACGTCGAATTTCGGACGCGGAATATTGTGAGGCGCGGGCAAATAGATCTGCCAGATGGCCTGCTTCTTGAGCAATTCCTTGCCTGCGTTTTCGGAAACCTTGGTCGCCGCCGCGAGGTTCTTGATGGCCGCGAGCCTCTTCCAGTAGCCGCGGGGGCTGTAGTATGTGTCCGCTAACTTGCGCGCTAGGCAAATCGATAGTTTGGTATTAAGTTTGCGCGTGTCCATCGTATGCGAGGTATTCTAATAGATCGGACAATCTCCAACATGCCCTCGCCAGATCGTCCGGTAACTACGTCGGCGATACTAAACCTTTGTTGGAAGTCCAATCGCGATTGGATTGGAACAGGAGTGGGAACTTGGAGGAATCTAACATCCGCTTTGCGAAAAGGGTAGCCGCTTTTTCATCCTCACGCCACGTCTGTAGAGAGTCTTGGGCCAGACGGATCAGACCCTTTGTACCAACTAAACGGTGTTTAAGGGCCGTGTAGCCTACATGGATCAAAGCGTAATAAAGCTCGTCAACTAACATCGTTCTATATACATATATATATTATTTTAAAAATTATTTTTTTAATTAATTATTGCTTTTTGCTTATTGCTTTTCCAATGTAGTAGCTGACGAGACCCGTTGCAACCATTCCCACGACGACGAACGCGATCTCGCGGTCTTTTTGGCCCTCTGACGGTACATAGAAATCTGAAGCTGGGGCTCGGGATCCAGCTGTGAGAGACTTTTCTGCGGATATTCAAGTGCGTATTCGCGGATGGCGTCGTCAATGTTCCGGAAAGTTTGTATGGCGTGATTCTCGTGACGAAGATCTTCGTTGAGCCAGTCCACATGGGCGGTTAGTTTTTTAGACCATACTTTCTTTGCGCTATTGAGTTGTTCTACAGCTAAATCATGACGCTTGCGCTCCTCATCCGCGTCCGAGCTTTTCAATTTCGAGAAGAAATAGTTGCTACCGCTGAAAGCCAATGCGTTCACCACAGCACCACCTAATACCATTGCGATCGAAGCCATTATTTCCATATATTAACGGGTAGAATTCCAGCTTTAATTTGATAATCTCGGGTCGAAATTGCGGACAATACACTAAAGGTCACGTTTATTTACGTCTTTCCCATTAAAGTTCAATTTGGGATAAGGCCTTCCGAAGGCCATCTTGAATAGTTGAGCCGATCCGATACCCGATATCACCACGGCGTGATAAAGTGCATTCACTATCATTTTACCATCTTTTTCAGCCATTGTTATAATTATTGCATATAAAAGGGATCGCGATCAATGTTTAAATGGGGCGCATCCAATTGTGATTGGTGTTTCGTAACTGTTTTTGGATGAATTGATGGGGGTTGTTTTTTCGATAACGATTGGTGTAATAGGGGGTATTTCCACACACACAGGGCACCAACAACTGTCAGACCACCACCAACAACCCACGGGATGATCCAGGTAGGTTCAACAATGTTGAGGTAATAGGGGGTTGGAGATACAGCAATCGGAGATTGCTCTTCCAATTCGTGGATTGGGGGAGAAACATCTGCCAACGGGTGTTTTGCTGTTTCAACAGCAATCGGGTTCAACTCCATAACATTGCATTGTTCAACATTGTTCAGCAATTGCTCAGCATTTATTCAGTATTTGTTAAGCATTGTTCAGCATTTGCTAATTAATTAATAACTTTATAAGCAGTTGGTTGATCAGTCTTTAGCAGAAGCTTGGCGTGCTTAGTTTCCGAAAGCATCTGTCGAACCTCCAGTCACTCCTCGCGCGTTGGAATAACGTCGTTCTCTCGAAGACAGTCATCGAATGAGTCTCGGTCCTTGCAGTGAAAGAGGGCGACCCATTTCGTTTGCTCGCGCAGATCCTTGAGGACGGCGTTGTACTTTTGAGTGGAGATCCATACGCTTTGCCCCGCATGGCGGCCAGAAAATGCGAGCTCGGAGAGCATGTCCTTCTTTTTGGTCATCGCCGCCTTGGCCGAGCAGTCGTCAATCACGTATAGGGTGGGCTCTCCCTGGAATCTTTGGTATAAACCACGCAGCCAATCGTGAAAGCCTGTCGCCGGGGTCAATGACGTATACCTCAGGGTCAGTCCATATCCACTGGCGCCGCCGATAAGTCTCGTTGTGCCGCACAGTGGGACACAGGATCACAATGTGTCGAAAGGCATTGCGGTAGGAGCCCTCGAGCAAGTCCAGGATGAAAACCGTTTTTCCGCATCCTGTCTACCCACATATTATGGCAGAGTGGGCATCACCAATTGGTAAATTGGATTTGCTTGAAGGTTTTAAATCTTTAGATTTATATTGATTTATTAAATCAGTAGAGTGCTGAGACCTATCGGCCATCTTCGATGTTGAGTTGTGCGTCTGTGATCATATATAAGTACACGTTCAATGGACGATTTCCATCCGCCTCTTTGGTTATCTGGATCGTCACACCCTCGCTAGCGTTCTCAACTTGGCGTCCGCTACCGTGTATTTGGTCGTCGTCGCTGGCTCGCATGTCTAGCCATAACGCGTGTTTGGTAGTCAGGAACTCCACGAGGGAGACGGCCGAGAGCTGCAGGTCTTTGGCAACCGCGGCAACCTCCGGGGAGCGCTTAGAGCCGGAAGCAAACTGCTTTCTGACTTCGTCCCACTGCTGGTGCGCGCGAAGACCCGCGCTGTAGAGCTGATTGGGGACTCCCTCGATCGTCACCTCTACCTTCGTGATTTTGGGGTTATAGAATTTGTCGGTTTTCCGAGCCCCGAGCGCGAGCCGAGCATCCTCCAACAACATCAGTATATCTTTCATCGAGCGGGCGGGTACGTTGACGTTAATATTCCACAATGTGTCGCTTTTGTCTTTCGTCATCTTGCGGCGACGAAGAATTCGGTCGCAAAGTATGGCAACGCGCCCGGCATACTGGGATCTGATTAATCGCGCGAGTTCGGGCATCGTGACCATGTCGTACTCCAACGAAACATTGTCGATCGTATACGTCGATGCTATGTCGGTGGCTATGAGAACTCGGCCGTAGTCGTTGAATGTTGGTTCGTATTCGAGGCGGTCAGCCAAAGCACTCTGATAGTAGGGCATGTGACTCTCCAGCAACTCAAAGTCGAGCGGGATGTAGAAGCGGTTGCCGTAATCACCCGCGACCGCGTTGTCACTCGAGTTGTTATCTGCCTTGTTACCAGCCCCGATTCTAAGTTTGGTTACGTTCTTATTTTTGCTGGTGTCAATACCCTGATAGACCGCGTTTTCGCGCTCTTGCGCCGTCTTCCACAGGTCCTGGTAACAATGGTAGACGTCGCTGTCATCGATCGACATCACCTCATTACCAGAAATTTTTATCATGGTCTTCTTGACGATGGCGCGACCCAGGTTCTGAACGACGGTTCGGTCCGCGTCCGTCGACGTCAGCGAAATAGTGAAAGCGAGGCGAACAGTCCCCGGCACAATGACGTCGCTAGCTCCTAGGTTGGGGAAGCGGACTAACAGCTGCTGGTTCTGGTCGATCGTCGATGGGTTGTTCGTAATAACGACACTCTGTCTCACGCCATTCGCCCCAAAGGGGCTCCCGCAGTCTGCGGTATGGATTGAGTTTGCGACCGTATTGACTCGAAGACATATTTAAATACTCTATTAAACCCGTATGTTTTTTTCTTTAATACATAATTATAAATATTTAAAAGATGGATGAATTTGACATGGACGAATTCGGCAGAGACGATGTCCGAAATGATGACCTCGATGATGATGACATGGATGATGATAACGAAGCGCCCTTCATGGAGACTCCAGTTCCAATCCAATCGCGATTGGAGGAAATAGGTGGCGCTACCAACACCATTAGTCTAAGTCGAGAATTACTCGAGTCAGCTGTAGACGACTACTACAACAGTTTGGCAGAAGAGGGTATGGTCCCGGCTGTCGGCCGCGACTACTCCAAGTTCGAATTAGATCGGCGTGGTAGGTTGCGACTAAAAGCATCAAATGCCCCAATCGTCAACATGAATACCGGAAAACCCCTATCGCTGAACACCATTGCTGGAACCCGGGGCGGTGGCGAAATCATAAAGAACGAACTAGGATTCGTAGATTGGACGCGTGGTAAAACAGTTTAGCCCACCCGCGTTGTAGAGGCCCTACAGTCTACCGACGAAACGATGGCGAAGACGGCCGCCGCGATAGAAACAATCGAGCTCAGCGAGGTGCCTCGTGTAGCCACCGACGCTATTCGCACGGTGGAGATCAGCGAAAGCGAGTTAGAAAGCATGGTGGATGACCCACCGTTACCTCTTCGCGAACTCCGGGGACTCGATAAGGCTATGCAAACAGTCCGGGGCGAATTGGTCCATAACATCGCCAAACTCACGGCGCTGGATAAACATATTGCTCTAGAAGAAAGGTAACTGGGTGAAGTCCGTGACGATAGAGTATCTACCGAGCGGATCACCGAACGCCTGCGGTCGTTGCGGGATGAAAGAGCAGCTCGCTCGGAGGCTGCCTCGGCTAACCGTGATGCTCTCCGCACCCAAATAAATTGGATCCGCGAAACAATCTCGAGGGTTCTGCACAAGGACACGACACTCGGTGAGCGACTTCGCACTCTGTTCAGAGAGCAGGGCGTCACGATAGTAAGCATCCTCACAGCTCTCGGCATGACTGTAACAACCATAGTTTTAGTTTTCACTGGTGGTGTGGCGGCTGCACCCGCGCCAGCACCCGCGCCAGCACCCGCGCCAGCACCCGCGCCAGCACCCGCGCCAGCACCCGCGCCAGCACCCGCGCCAGCACCCGCACCATCCGGTGGAGCCAAGGAGTGGGTAAAAAAGCATCGAAAAGCCCTCGCCAGTCTCCTGGCTAAATTAGCCGGAAAGGCGGCTGCCGCGCTGCCTGGGTTGATCGGGGGTCTCGTCTCCTTCTCGCTATCTATATTATCAAAAACGGCCGGATGGCTCGCCGAGAATGCTTGGGCCTTAATCGTGGCGATCGCCGGTCTCCTACTATTCTCCGCCCGAGAGTTCCTAAAACCAAAGGGCAAATAGTCCGATCGCCACGAGGGCGACGACGAGCCCTAATGTTTCATCCTCGTGGGTTGTAGTTTCGAAGGAATTTGCTTGTGCATCAAGTCCTATTGCAGCCGTTGGAACAACGGTGGAACTTGCTGTGACACTAGTTCCCGCTCCTATTCCAATTCGTGAATTGGGGGAACTTGATGAGGTGCTTTGTACTGGGGTGGGTGCTTGCTGTTTTATGAAATCAGTTCCATGCGCGGTGCGCTTGATGATAATCGCGTTCACGTTCCCGTTATGGCCGATCTTTTGTTTGGCGGTGGCGATTACGATCTGATTATTGTAACCGTCAACCCGGTCGTCTCGTAGTATCATATTGCTCGGCGACATATACACACCTATTCCAAATACATAGTCTACTGGGGTGCTGGCATACTGCAAAACGTCTTGATACCGCTGGATCGCCGCCGGGAGATCCACCGGTTTGTTTATTGCGTCCTCGACATGCGAATGGAGTCGTTGAGACGAATAACCCCGGCCTCCGTGAACCCCAGACCCTTATCTAACATAAATGATCCCTACGCGGTATTTACCCACGCAGGTTGCTGAATGAAATCGACGTGGGCCGATTTGAAAGACCATGGTACTGGTGGCACGAAGTCGGTATTATTTAGTTTTATTGGTGGTGGTGGATCCTTTGGGTGCTTCAGAAACCCCATACCCGTTATGTAAACGTCACCTAAACCAAAAGTGTACCAGGACTCTTTCTGGTGCCAGTCCGTGTCTTTTGGGACCCCAAATTTGCTACAAATTCTTTCAAACGCCCTACGGTCGTATGCGCTGGAAATGGGATTCCAGCCGTCGTCCTGCGGCAGAGAGATTTTCTGTTCATTGAGAATCCTCCTAATAGTGTAATACGCGTGAAAGTTGTAAACGGCCCTCAAGAAGGGATCCTCCGCGGACAGATGGTCCTGAGAGGAAACCCCGCATCCGGCTGTTGCGCATCATACGGCGAAGTTGAGCTGATTCTGCCAAAATTGCATCGGTGTTGTTTTCCACCCGTTCACGGCCTCCATGGTAGTAATCTTGGGCAGCCTATGTTGTTCAAAGATGTCGGGAAAGTTGGTTTGAAAGCCTTTTCTGCCGCTAACTTGGATAGTGGGGTGCACCAGCCGGGGAGCCTTAGTGTCATGTACCCCGCCGACCGCGTACTTTGCATTTGAATTAAAGCTAAATGCCTTGGTATCCATTGAAAGATATTATTATGTTTGCTACTATCACTAATGTTCAAAAAGAGAGTTGTGAACTTCAGAAGTCAATCGACAACTGCTGCGGAAAACGCAGGGTATGCCTTAGATCAATGGGAGAATGTGGGGAAGAGTGAAGGGTTTAGGTATGTGAAGGATGGACGCTCAGTAGGTGTAAAGCTGCCTCCCGGACTGTGGAGTTTTAGACAGGTCAAAGGTTTTGTCACCTCAGAGCTTGACGGTAGAGTCAACCTCACAGTATCGACAGCTACCGGACTCGCAACAATGACCATCGGCCCAGACAGCCGGGTAAGGATCTCCCCGGCGTTGGGTATTCGACTCGGTTTTAGAGAGATATACGCCGCGAATAAAGGATTGTTTGTCCCGGGTGAGTACGTCGGTGATAACCCGGTGGCCTTCGCCTTCACGAAAACTCTCAGGGTGCACCTGGATCGGGTGAACACATCGTACAACACGGTAGACGGATCTCCCAGCACATTACTGAAAACCGTGCAAGCCAGTGATTGTTTCTTTGGGGAGACTGTGACCTTAGACTTCCCATGCCCCGAGATGAAAGTTTTAGAATCGGGACATATCCACGAATTTACGGTCTCTATTCTTGATGATCAAGCGAGAGAGTTAAAGAACTATTACCCGATTTCGGTCGTCCTAGAAATTTCAAATTAATTAATTTTATAATTTTTTTAAATTAATTAGAATTAAACGCATGTTCGTAATTTATATATATATATATATTATTGAAAATGAGTATATACGGACCAGGTAGTTCTTCCAATTCCAATCGGAATTGGGTGAAGATTCAAAGAATTTGGAACCGGCAGAGAGCGACTTTTTAACTACCGGAAAAACCAAGGCCCTGATCAATAAAACTATATCGGCGGCCACGGACGAGATTCACAAGAGTCTACTATCACAACTTAGAGTATATACCCTGGCTGTGACTGCACAAGTTCGTGAAGAAACACATACAGAACTAAACGATCTAGGTCGGAAAATAACCGAATTTCGGGAAGAGGCCCGGGTGGGAGGGCGTATAGGGTGTTGCGCTCAGAGGACTGTCTCAACAGAGAAGCATCACTTACTGAACTAGGAGGGAAAATAACCAAATTTCGAAAAGAGGCCCGGTTGGGGATTGAGGGAGTCCGAACTGGTATTGAGAAAGCCCGAGAAGACCACCAGGCGGCCCTTACGGAGGCATGTGGGGTGTTGTGCTCAGAGGACTCTCTCAACAGAGAAGCAGCACTTAGTGAACTAGATGGAGAAATAACCGAAGTTTCCGAAAAACTGAAACGTGTTCGTAGAGCCGCGAACAAAGCACTTGAGGAGACCTCTGAAAAGATTCGTGCTGAGGCCCATACCTCTATCGGGGGGCTTGCCGGACTGTTGAAAACAATGAAAACGCAAAAACGTGTCATCACAGTTTGGGCTGAGAAGCGGGGCCCATTGACTGAGGGGCTCTATGAATATTCATTCGGTGCCAAAGCGAGCAATAAATATGGAGGATACGCCATGCCAGTTACAGGTACACTTCTCCGAATGGCTGTCTGCTCAGTTAATGCTAATGGTAAGTCTGTGGGCGCGGTCGTGATAAATCTTGTAGTGGATGGGGAAGAACGGGGGTTTGGAGTCAATAAACTCGCTGGAGATAGTTCCGCGGTGGTTTTGTTCGCCGGTGACGATCCAATTAGACTTTCCGAAGGTAGTGTTTTTAACTTTGTTACGAACATCACTGACCTGGTGAGTTGTTCCACTATTGTAACATTGTTAATTGAACTTGATTTGTAATCATGAACGAATCACCGGTTCCAATTGTCAATACCAATCCATCAACACTGTATCCAATTGTCAATACCAATCCATCAACACTGTATCCAATTGTCAATACTAATCCATCAACACTGTATCCAATTCGCGAAAGATGTTTAGATTTTTTTAGGTTCGATAATATCGTCGTTATGCAGGATAGTTTAGTTAGCGAATGTAAAAATAGAAAAAGAATCGCTAAAAAATATAAGCGCGTTGCAAATTTAGCAGAGGCATCTAGTACAGTTCTGGCAAGTTTATCTGTAATGAGTGGTGCGGTGACTGCCGCAACGCTATCTACAATTGTAACAGTTCCAATTGCTGGGGTTTTGAGTGGAATTACAGTTGTATCTGGAATACTTTGTATGTTAATTAGGTTGGCTGGTCGAAAACTCGAGAAAAAATGTAGAAAACATGATAGAATATCCGTTCTCGCTAGGTCTAAGAAAAATAGCATCGACGTTATAGTGTCCAAAGCGTTGGCCGATAATGAAATATCAAATTTAGAGTTTGAATCCGTTGTGCAAGAAATGAGGAGATATGAAGAAATAAAAAATGATATTAGAATCAAAGCGCGCGCCACCATGCCCAAGATTGAGAGTAATGATTGGGATAAATTGAGCGTAAAACTTGGAGATAAAGTCGGAGGAAACGTTACAGCACCACCATCCCGGAAATTTTATAATTAATTTTTAAAAAATAATTTTAAAATTTTCTTAAAATTATAAAATTAATTATATTGGTGCAGTAAACAACTTATTAATAATAATAAACAATTTAAACAATTTAAAAAAAAAGTTTTAGGTCCCACCGAGGCTCGAACCCGCGCCAGCAAAACCCTTCTGGGCCCATCGCACTAAGCCTGTCGCGTGACACGTGCATTCTTGTATATTTGTGATGTGTGGTACAGTTTTGTATTGTTGTGCGTATTATTGATTTCACATACCTGTGATTCCACATACCTGTGATTTCCCACACCTGTGATTTTTACATACCTGTGATTTAGCATGTACATTTCCCATGTACAATGTGCGTGTAATAACGGGGCTTATGTTGTATTGGTGGAAATACATTTATGCGTGTCCTTTTTGCGGATTTAAATACACGTCCATTTTATGAGCAATGTTTTACTGATGTCACGCCATATTTGCCACAGACTATGCAGCATGTGTGTGGTAGAGAACTCGTTGACTGCGTGTGCTGGTTTCGCTAGGGAAAATACCCCTTTTAGTATTACGGATGTCCACTATCCGTGCCAGCCGAGTTTGTCCGCGTGTCAGTTGTTCACCAGATAAGGGACCTTCTGTAGGTGAAGCCAGTATATAGCGCAGACCATACCATGGTCTGCCCTGTTATGTATGCTACGGGTTAATGTTTCAGCATAGCCTGGTACTGGCCAACACGGATATATCAGATCCCATACTGGTGATGCTTTGTGTCGTGATATTTCCGTAAATGACCACGATATTTGAGTTTAGTATGTGCTACACTCTCATTTGAGTGTACAGCCCGTAGGACCGATATGGAGGGGTTTGGCGGGGCCAAAAAGCAACCTTCGCATTGTCGAGACCAGTCGAGTAGATTTCGGATTATGAGATCTTGGTCTATAGTGTGCAGATTTAGGGTAGTGTGGGATATACCATGTTGGATGGTATTTATTCCGCGAGGGCTGTACACTAGTTTGGTTGAATTTATGGCGTGGGAACATATATTTATGCCAAATATAACCCACGGGTGAAATGGCAAAAGCCATGGTTTTGTAATATTTATGTGAGATGTCGAACGAGGGGTAGGCATATTCATTATTCCGTGCGTGGTTTCACTGGTGCGTATATAAGCGATGTCTCGCTATGTGTTGGTGGGACACCTATTTTCTGGTAACAGAAGGATAGTACTGTATTCACCAGTGACACGGAGGATTTTGGTATGTACCTACACATTTTATTTCAGCTGTGATTTGCCGTTGTTCGATTCCCGTTTTAGTCCGTTGTGCATCCTGTCTGTCTGTCTGTGCGTATTCGTCCAGTAATTGGAGACTCATTTCATTTTTGTAGCCTCTTGAGATCGCTCCAGCGAGCAACATTGGACGTTTTGGTCCACTCGCTGAGGGCAGACCTCAGTCAGTGCAGAGTATCAGGTCGTCCGAGTGTCCGTACGTCTGTCTGGCGCAGTGTGTGTAGCAGCTCCGGGTACAGGCCTGTATAGAGCAGTGTGTGATAGCTACATCGCGTTCAGCAGACAGTCACAGCCATAGATTAGTGAAGTGAAACGCCATACACACATATCATATCATTATACTACCACCAAGTTGAATGCCACCCATGTGAAACTTTTCCCGGCGTCTTAGCCAACGTGATAATCGCCATTTGTATTATATCGGAACTTTACATCCGGTCTACCACTTCCGGTAGTACAACCCGTTGATTCACCATGGATACTTTACATCCGGTCCACCACATCTGGGTTGCTACAGTCGAGTGATGCCATAGGAACTTTACCTCTGGTCCACCATTTCCGGAAATAATACTACCTTTGGAACTTTACTTCCGGTACCAGCTTCCGGAACATTATCGTTATTGACTATAATGTGATGTAACCACATCCGGCTTTGACTTTGACATTCATACTTTGGAAATATATTGCATAGGCAATACACATGTATACTTTGATAGTGTGTGGTAATACTCCTATCATGGCATATCATGGCTAAGGGATTGTAGTAAGACTACATATATTGTTTATGGATTAATCCACTTTAAGTTGGATAATAGCCATATTGGTGACTAGACCTCATACTGCGGGTGAGGCAGACCTTGGGACCTTGATACTCAGAGGTTTCCACTATCTATTGAGATACGCCAGCACTGGGGTAGCTCAGATGATTGTCATTTGTCCTCCAATGTTCGTTCTGCCATGTTGTACTTGTATGTTATTTCACTTTGATTAGCGATCATCAAAGTACTTGTGCATTCATACTATTGTCCACTACGGGACCATTGAGATACCACATACTGAGTTTATTCGTCTATAGCTTTTAAGTTGCGTTAAAGTATAACAGTCGATTGGCTTACAACCTTGTAGTAATTGAATAGTATCATGCACAGTACAGTGATGTTCGCATATCAATGTATCATGTATTCCTGTGTGTTCCCCATGTAATATAGTGTACATTATAAGTGATTAAGTGACTACGTGTACTTATCTACTCTATCCTATCCCTTACACTTCAACTGCATTGTTACCACTTTTCGTTCGTCAGATCAAGCTATATTGGCCATAACGTCATAACAATTGAAGTATACTTGGTTCATATGATAATAGGGGAGACAATTTGTCTCGATCATTCCTGACCTTGGTGATGACCTTCACAAAGCCTTCGCTTTAAATCTCTTCTCTTCTCTTTTTTAGGCTTTGTGGGATGTGTCACGCTCACATCTGCTCCATCCCATCATTGGACTGTTACCGCGGACCCCTCCTCCTCATTAACTCCATCCACTAGAATGCGTAGAGCAGCCAGAGTGAAATACATGTGGCGAAACCTGTCTCAGCGCTGAGAGTATTGCTGGCGTCCCAGCAATGTATATATGTGTTTATTTCTCGTATATAAACCTAACTTTTGTTGGTGGAAATGTATGTATAAGGGAGACAACTCTGACAAGGACGACCCGTTTTAGAAGTACACAGTTGTCTAACTTGGCTCTGTATTCTATAGGTGGTCCGCACTTTTTTTCTATTCATTTTATGCACAAATTCGAGGGGTGTGGGACTGTAGATGGAGCGTAGGGGTGGTGTGTAGGTTGGTGGTATCATTTTAACTCCCTATATACTACTACCTTTAAGGCGGTTCTGCAGTTGAATTCCTTCCGTATTTTGCTGCTAGAGGATTTTCAAGTAAACGTCCACATGCATTGTACTTTCTTTACATTCTGTTCAATGCGTGCTTTGCTATAGTTGACATGCAATTTAAATGCAAAGAATCGAGTTAAAAATTAAATACTCACATTAAGTCTGACATTCGAAGTTCGAACTGCTTGTTCTGAGCACAGGTACTTTGTGGTATGGTATGGACGACAAAACGCTCTTTATATCATACCATTGATTTTTGGACACTCGCCATCTTTTCAAACAACGGAAGTGGTGCTAGTGTATGGGCCCGGCTCGCTAATTCAGTAATTGTAACGCGCGAGAAGGCCGGGACCCTGCTGGTCCCGGCCTTCGCGCGCGTTACAATTATTGAATTGGCGAGCCGGATTTAAGGTAATTAATCCATTTCAGTTGGTTGAAAAGATGGCGAATGTCCTACCTTGTAGATATATAATATGCGAGTAAACTCGGGTATGAGAGGCATCTGTCGTTCATACCACAACGTGCCTGTGGTTCTGAGTACATAACTCTACTGTGTTTGACATGGATCTATAACCGACTTACATTGCACTACATACGAGAATGGAGAATTGTTATTTCCAAATTTGCGTTTTAAGGCAAGTCGAAATAATGGTGTTTTTATACGTATGGTCGGCAAATTACATATCTATAGTAAAGTATGTTACAGTGTATTCTTTATAACTTAAGCATATTCACTGTTATCATGGATCAGTGCTCCTAAGCACATAACTTCATATTGTGTGTTCAAACACTTGACTATGAGTGCACACAAGGAATTAACCAAAATTGTTGTTTATGCAAGTCCCTAGCTGCACGTCTTATAGACAACAGGTTGTACTATATCGCTACACCACGCTTCACAGTAAATATGTGCGTAATAGCATTTACACTTCGCGCACTAAGATATAGAACAAACCTGCAGGGTGTTGACGTTCATACTTCGCTATGTTGTTATTGAGAGACAATTCTACAATATGACAAAACACAATTACAGCAATATTACAATAAACTTTCCTACTAACGTGCGTATTAGCAAAAATTCTCAGGTCACTCTCCACGAAGCAGAACGTAAACAAAGAACGCTTCAAACGAACATTTGGAAAGACTATATACTCCGTCATAACTCTTATGTAATGCAGTACAACGAAATGTAATTAGAGTTGTGTACTCAGAACAAGCAAGTCCCTAGATATAACCCACCCAAGTCACATAATTGATCTTGAAACTTCTCATCAGGTTCGTGCCCTACACATTTTTGCACATTTCAGTATCATTCCGTGATCACTCGTACAATAAAGAAGTGTTGCTTCCTAGAAATGCCAGATGAATCAACTTCAAACATGGTGAAGTCTAGATTCACCTAGAAATCAACATATATCACATGTATGCATACTTTGCAAACATACCCTCTTCAGATTAAGGAAGTATGTAGAAAAATCACAAAATAGGTGGTAAATCACAATTGTATGAAACTTTAACTTAGAAAAACATGGGAAACAACTTAAAATACATTATAAAATAATTTTTAATTAACACTATTCTTAGGATATGCTTATTCACCTGTTTTCTAGGGACATGAATCAATGCGAATGCACGAATCCATGAGAATTGGGGCTATATATGTGACACAAGTAATAATTCTTAAAAATGGTTCTGCACAGCAATTTCATGAATAAATTGACATGTTTACTCTGGATCGCCAGTTATTCTTACATTGCCCGGTGTCTGTATAGTTTCCTTCCTGGTGATCTATATTTATTTTCTAGAGCGTTTCAGACTGTAACAGATTCGTTATTATGTTTGATTGTTTTGTCCCAAGTTTAAAGTGAATGATATATTAATTAGCAGTGAGCATGCGAAAGGTTCATATATCATATGTGGTAAAGAACTTCCACGTATATGTTGATTACGCATCGTCAAAAATAACAAGGTTGTCCTGAAAAGGTTTGATCCGAACTTGCTAGCGTCCGAATCGTTAAAACTCTATAAAATACAGATTGAGGCCTCTGTAGGTCGTAATGAAATTGAAAATAAAACAAAACAGAAAACGAGTACAACTTATATTTTCTCTGTATTTTAAATCTTAATTACTTAATTGTAATGTTATGAAAATATAATGTTTATAATATACAAATTTATTTATTTTATTTTAACTAGAAAAATAGATTTATAATGTACTTTTACAGGTACCTGGTCAATTCGTAACCATACCATTTCGTACCCATACCATTTCGTAACCGGTTTGGTAATATTTTTTTTTAAATTTACGTTTTTTTACGTTCAACGTCTGTCTATATATATATATATATATATATATATATAGTTCAGTTCTGTTCAATTCCAGGAATTTGTGTTAATATTAATGTAGACATGCACAGCCTGTAGCAAAAAGGGTATGCATATTTTGGCATTTCCGCTCTTTCTGTACCAGAAAGAATAATTTACCAAACATAAGGTTGTGAAATGACAGTATATACAAATACATTTCCATTCTAGCCACCAGCTGATGAATTAATTGAAATAAAATTAGGACCAATCAAGTGTACAAAGACTAGTAAAGGCAACACTAATTGTTGTTCAGTATTATAGTTTGGTTCAGACGACTGATTGGCGCAATTGGGTTCATAAATATGCTATAAATCTACTACATTTGTATTCATTTTTACTTATTTATTTCATTACCTTCACGGATGAGATCTGAGACCACGTACATTTACGATAAACTGAATGTAAAATATGACAGATATTTTGTGTGCAAAAGTCAATTTGCAAGTTATTTTAAAACTTTGTTGAAGTGTTTGGTAAACTGGCTGGAGAGATCGTGAAATTGCCAGAAATTAATTCTACTATTCACTACTTTTGCACATTTTGTGCGCTTTATTTGATCAAAATCGGTGAAATAATAAGACAGTTATGATGAATATACGTGTAATAGCCGAGTCGGGGCGAAAACACACAATTTTACTCTCCACCTACCCAAAACGCGCACCCGCACACATCTTGATTACATAAATAAATACAAGGTTAATATGTCGCCAAAATATGAAGATGCGATCTCTATACAATAACAATCCATATCACGTTAAGAGAGCCGTATCGGGCCTCAAAATGTTTACCCGATAATATATGTCACGTGACATGGATCTCCAGACATATTGAAGATGGTCTGTTTACTTTCTGCTTTGTGTGGGAGTGACCTTGGAATTTTGCTAATAAACACTTTATTAGGTGAGTTGTGATAATATTTTCGTGTCATATTAGAGTATAGTCTATCAATAACAATATAGCGAAGTATGAATGTCAATGCCTTGCAGGTTTTTTCTATATTTTAGTGCGCAAAGTGTAAATACTATTAAGCACATTTTTACTGTGCATGTAGCGAATAGGACAACCTGTTGCATATACAATGGAATATGTGCAGTTTACCGAAAATGATCAAAAACAGTTGCAACGGGACCTTCTAGAAATCTGCGATTGGAGCAAAGAATGGCTGATGGAGTCTAATGTGTCAAGATGTAAATCCATACAGTTTGGATATGCCACCAAGGAATTTATTTACAACATGAAAGACAAACATTACCTGTTGAAATCATTACCTAGTGATTTTGTGAGAAGGATCTCTTAAATCATTTTTTAAAACAATCTCAATTTTGACAAACACCTTACCACTACAGTAAATAGAGCTAACTGATTGTTGGGGTTAATTACAAGGAGCTTTACTTATATTGATTCCGAACTGTTTCTGTGTCTATACAAAAGTTTAGTGCGGTCAATCCTGGACTATGGATCCCTAGTCTGGAGTCCATCTACAAAAAAGAACAGAAAACCTTTAGAGAATGTTCAACGCCGAGGTACGAGAATGGTACACTCAGAGACTTTGAGAAATTAAATCTCCTATCTCTCTTCTACAGGCGTAGACGATATGATTTAATTCAAATCTACAAAATGATAAATGGACTAGAGCAATGACAACATCACCAGAGGACACATTTTCAAATTAAACAAACCAAGATGTAACAAATCCATGAGATTAAACTCATTCCCTCACCGCTGTATAGAGGACTGGAGCAGCTTAACAGAAGATATTGTGTACAGTGAATCTCTAAATAGCTTTAAAGCAAACTAGACACATTATGTAGACCAGCGAGATTCAATGTAGACCAAATATATTGATAAAATAATATTACAATAAAGTATGATTAAAAAAGCAAAAGGAGCGGACGTAAGAAAACAAAATCAAGAAAGAGTACACAATTCTTTGGGGCTTACACAACTCTGCAAGAACCTGTATGAACCTGTATAAGATCTACATTTTAATTGAAGTTTGAACTGTCACTTCAACTGTTTAATTTAGTTGTGGGAAGTAACTCTGCAAAAATCCTGTACTGTCAGCATAGTTACGGTTCCGTCCATAGCCTTCATATGCAGCGTAGCGGATCACATCTGATTCACACTTCAACTTTTAATTATCAGAAGTATCGTTATTATTAATTTGGTTAAAATAATACTTTAACAGTTTTAATTCTTACATATATTTGTCATAATTTGGTAACAAGTTATTCAGAATACAGGGCTCCAGATAAGCTGTGTATTTGATTAAATAACCAATTAAAATCAGAAGTAGCGAGTATCAAAAAGCAATACAAAATGTGTGGTACCTGTATCATGCTGCAGTAAACAATAAACAGACCACAAATATAGCATATTTTTCTTATTTTCCATGAAAACACATCTTTCATTCCAAGACATGTTTTCATTTCGAAGCAAACTATTCAATAATTGCGGTCTGTTGATGTGTAAACAGTAGTGTGATTCTATTTTACCCAATTAAAATTTTGAAATACCCAATTGCTTCAGAAATGATGGAGTGACAATACTCAATTACTCATTCCTTTTCTGGAGCTCTGAGAATATGGTTAAAATTTGTAAAATAGTAGTTTAGAAAAACTCAGCTCGAATACAGAACATATAAAAGACAGATGAAATAGTAAAACACATCTGACATTTTCTAAGCTAGTAAAATAGTTAAGACACTGTTGATTGAATGGCGGTACAAGATTAATATTTCAACAAAAAAACTAACTTGTCATTATGTCACTGGTGTTTAGTACCAATTTTGCTACGCAGATCCAATATGATGTTCGCCATTTTTGATTACACTACAAGATGCGCAGAATTATCAGAAAAAAAAGTGACGTTGCAAACACACATACATGTAGGTGACGTCATACATCGCACATTTTACATCATTTACTGACATCGGAACATTATGACATTTAACCTGTACAGACTATTTGAACGACCTCAAATGTTCAGGGAATTTGGACTGAATATGGGCATGATATCATAATGACATTTAAAGATACATGCCCGCACAGTAGGCACAACATATTATTTTATAGGAATTAAATAAGTGTATAATTGTGTCACTATTCCACCAGTTCTAAAAATTACGAGTGCCCGCTATTCCGATATAATCATTTAGTAATATTAATTTTACTTTAATATAGTGACTCGCAGTGGTATCAGGCTATTTTCATATTTTCATATGCAAATGAAGCATGACATATTTGAATTATGTATACTAATTAAATGTGTCACCTGAATTTTTTTTATTTTCGACAGATTTAATTATAAAGTTTGATCATTGCATATCAAAAGATAAATACAGAGAATAAATAGTAATGTCCGTTAACATTTTAAGGAAACACGGTTATTGCCCATGATATCAGTGTGGAAATTTGCGTCTGATATAAAATGTATAATAATGCCAATCAATACGTGGGGTAATCGTGAATGAATATTTATTTTGCCAAAGAATGTCTCCAATGATGTATCTGATATAAAGAGCATTTTCATAGGCGTCGCCAGTGGGGGGGGGGGGGGGGGCGGGTTCGGGGGTTGCGAACGAACCCCCTTTTCAGTTTTAACTTTTGGATGCAAATATGACTATTGGTAAGGAAAGTACATAATACGTCTCTGCTATTGGATATAGATTATTTCTATTTCAGGAATACATGTTGAATATGTATGATCGCGATGTCAACTAGTCTAGAATCGGCTTCGCCCTCCAATTTAACTCCAGTCTCTGTGGCTGTTGAGAGATTGTGGCGAAACATAAGCGCCTGAATTATAGACATACAACAACAGCAACAACAACAACAATAATTTGTCTGCATCATGAAAAACTCTAAAGATAAAAGCCAACGGAAGTTGGACTCCTACTTTGTACCCGAGTAAGTGATATTTTCATATGTGTACATATTCATCTCCCACCAAAAAAAACACAACTACAGCCCCCCACCCCGCTCCCTGGCCAGATTAAATTCATGTCGTGTTTGGACCCCACCACATAGACACGACACGCGGCAATTCCACTACGATGCAACAACCAAAATAAATGAAAATGACCGATGTGAAAAGTAAAAGTTGAACAATGATTTAGGGACCTGGCTTGCAAGAGTTGTCTGAGACGCAAGTTCGGGTCGATTTCCTTGGAGGAGTGTTGAAAGTAATTTTCTACGATTTATCTAAGATTTACAGATATTTCTCTTACGGAAATTCGGTGGTGCGATTGTGGAAATTACAGCTCTAAAATGCATTAGAACGGAAATTGTACGTACAAATCAACAAAATTTCCGGGGGAGGACCCCGTACCCACCCCCCCCCCCCCATCTAAGGAGAGGGGACACCCCTCTCGTGCACTCCCCGTCTCCAGCCTTCGGCTGTCGGCGTCTACCGTTGGTAGACGAACCCCGCTGGAAAATTCCTGGCGACGCCTATGATTTTGTGCCTTCTGAGTGGGTATGTACCTTTAAATTTGTACCTTTAAAATTAAACCCTCATCGGGACTTCAAGCACTGTGAGACAGCGGTATAGCAGACATTAATCAAAATTGTATTGCATTATGTACGTAGCTGTGCATTGACTCAACACACATTGACTGGTAGTGGTAAGTTTTTGTTATTGAAGACTGATTGAAAATTGTCCAAGTTTTCAAGATTAATTTTTGCATCCTTAAAAGTCATGTAGGCTTATAAAATAGTGTGTTAGTGAATAAATGGCAAAACAAAAAACAGTTAACAAGTTAATTTGGCTATGTTATAAGATTTAATTCGATTTACCATCTTCTTTTACAGGCTGTTCGTCTGTATGGGTAAATCAGATCTTCATTTGTGGCTATGGTTGGATAAATGGGTCTTATGGGTTTTTGCGATCAGTGTAGATCCAAATCAGCATGTGTATCCATCCGCACAGTTTGATCAGGATCTGCACTGTTGGCCATTCCATCAATGAACCACCTGTCATGCTTCTAATAAGCAATATAGCTTGTTATCAGGCTAGAGGCGTATTCTATTATACCCCCGCAACGAGTTGTGGGCGGGGGTATACTGGAGTCAGGTTGTCCGCCCGTCCGTCCGTCACTAAACTTAACATCAGAGAAATAGTGTTATAACTTCTATTTCCTTCATCTAAAATGCTTAATATTTCACAGATGTATTCCTGTAAAGGCCTACTACTATGCTGTGCCAAATCCACGACCGTCCAACCCCCGCTGATTCCAAGGTCAAGGTAAAATACTTAGTCTCTTTACAAAACTTAACATCAGAGAAATATGTTATAAACTTCTATTTTCTTCATCTAAAATTCTTAATATTTCATACTTGCATTACTGTAAGGCTCTACTACCATACTGTGCCAAATCCACGACCGCTCAACCCCCGCTGATTCCAAGGTCAAGGTCAAATACTTAGTCTCTTTACAAAACTTAACATCAGAGAAATATGTTATAAACTTCTATTTTCTTCATCTAAAATTCTTAATATTTCATACTTGCATTACTGTAAGGCTCTTTTAACATGCTGTGCCAAAATCCACGACCGTCCAACCCCCGATGATCCCAAGGTCAAGGTCAAATACTTAGTCTCTTTATACAACAGAACATCAGAGAAATATTGTTATAACTTCTATTTCCTTCATCTAAAATGCTTAATACTTCCCTTATGCATTCCTGTAAGGCTCTACTACCATGCTGTGCCAAATCCACGACCGTCCAACCCCCGCTGATCCCAACGTCAAGGTTAAATACTTGGCCTCTTTACAAAACTTAATATCAGAGAAATAACTTCTTACTTCTATTTCCTTCTTTGAACATTCTTAATATTCCATGCATGCATTCCTCTAAGTTTGTACTATCATGCTGTAACAAATCTACGATCATCCAACCCCCGATGATCCCAAGGACAATGTCAAATACTTAGTCTCTTTACAAAACTTAACATGCGAAAAATATGTTATAACTTCTATATCTTTCATCGAAATTTTTTAATATTGTTATCATGGTTATGCGCCGGTAGTGGTGCGTATATATGACCCCGCGTAGACCCTGTCTAGGCTGCGTGTGTTGCTGCAAGCTCCTGCACGCTGTACCAAACTCTTGCTGTGCATATACTACCCAGTATCCTCTAACACGCGTTGCCGGATTTAGTGTCTCTCAGATCTGGACTAGATGCTGCACATCTGTATGTATGGGAACACGGGTGCCGCGGCAGGCTAGCAGTCCAGGGAACAGATAATATATTAGATAATTTCAACTATTTATTAACTTTAGTTAACACAAGAGATATTCGTGTGACGGTTCAAATGAACGGTACATTCGCCCGTACTACAATAAATAATATATCGTGTAGATAGACTAAACTGTTGTAAATACGGTGGTTCTAGAGGTAGAACTTGATATCCACCAGATTTCATTCACGTACAGGCAGGCGCGTAACCAGGATCTTGCTGAGGGGGTGCGCATTGAGCTAGGGGGTCCGGGTGCATGCCCCCCCCCCCCTGAATTTGTTTGGTTACATAACGCAAATCCTGGCTTCTAGAGCCCTCCAGACATCGATATATTATGCGAAATTTTATTTATTTTAGCAGAGAAATTTTCATATTACGAAATGTAGTTCTTATTTTATCTATTTGTACACACCTGCCAAATTTTAGGGGGTGCGTTCGCACCAGTCGCACCCCCCCCCCCCTGATTACGCGCCTGACAGGCACATATGAATGTAGCTCTATAATTTAGTAGTTATGACTAGTGGTGGGGTCTCTGGGGACCCATGAAACGTTAATATGTCGCAGATGGGGTCTCAGGGACCATAAACAGGTGAAAAATGTCATATGTTGCTGATAAGACCCTCTCAAGGGTTAAATAATGTCCAAATGACTCTGGTCGGACTTAATATTGGTATAAATAGTAAAAATTCTTGCTATGAGTATGAGAACAGGAAATTAGTTTAAAGTGAAATTTAGATTCATTTTTCTGCACGAAATTTGCGTGGAGTTGTTGTCTAGAGAAATGCCAAAGCTGGCGGAATTTCCGCTCCATTTATAGTTAGGCTGGACCAGCTGGCCACAAAAACGGGGCCAGCTGGCCACAAAAGTTGACCAGCTGCCAGCTGGCCAGCTGGCCCGGAAAGCTGGCCACAAAAAAATTAGTTTTGACCCCGTTCGTACACCATATACGAACAGGTGCAGCTATACAAATATACAGGTGCACCTGTGAATATACAGGTGCAGCTGTAAATATACAGGTGCAGCTGTAAAAAATACAATTGCACCTGTAAAAATACAGCTGCACCTGTAACAAATACAGCTGCACCTGTAAAAATACAATTTAGTTTTGACTCCGTCCGTACACCATATGTACGAACGGGTCAAAACTAAACTTACAGGTGCAGCTATAAAAAATATACAGGTACATATGGTGTACGAACGGGGTCAAAACTAAATTGTATTTTTACAGGTGCAGCTGTATTTTTTACAGCTGCACCTGTATTTTGTATAGCTGCACCTGTAAATTTAATTTTGACCCCGTTCGTACACCATAATGTTGGCTGCTGCACCTTACCTGGTGGTCTACCTGGTGGTTGAGTGATCATACAGGTACGAAACAACAGAGTCACTCGTTTATTGTCTGCACGAAACAACGACAACTGAGGTCATTATAGCATCCCCAGAGAGTTTCAACACATTGTATTGCTTGCATAGTCAAATATATGCATGTCTATTGACTAAAGAGTATCAATTATTTGTTTATTCAGGAAAGTAGCAGTATGCCGAAATGTGTGTCAAAGATGATGGGAAGGGGAAGGGGAAATCCAAGAAAGCCGTACCACTGATATCAGGGGCGATAACCGTGTTTCCTTAAAATGTTAACGGACATTACTAATTATTCTCTGTATTTATATTTTGATGTGCAATGATCATACTTTATAATCTGTTGAAAATACTATTTTTTCAGGTGAGGCATTTAATTTGTATAAATAATTAAAAAATGTCATGCCTTATTTGCATATGAAAAAGGCCTGATACCACCGCGCTTCACTATCAGTAAAATAAATATTACTAAATGATTATATCTGTATAGCGGGCACTCGTAATTTTTAGGTGGAATAGTGACACAAACATACACTTATTTAATTCCTATAAAGAACAGTGGGTATGTACCTTTAAAGTGGCATAGAGCTATGTGCTTTTGCTGGTGTGGTTGAGTAGCTGATACCAGAGAATGATTATGAATTCAGATTTGCATTTATGATTTTTCCCCATCATAGGTGCTGGTTCTACCCAAATGGCCTGTCTATATGACCCTGTCATGTTGAAAGATACTTAACATAATCCAATCCAATCCTCACATCTTGCATGTTTTTGTTGAGAAATAATAAAATATAATACGCATGGCTATAAATACAATATATCTGTTCTATTGATGCCACACAAATCATGGTACATGTAATACATGTATAGAACAATACCGGGTTCACGGAATTCAGAGACGACTAAATGTGGCATGTGATTTTGGTATGGTACCAGGCAGAGATATTGTAAAATCAGAGTAATGTACTACACGATCAATATTAGATACCTGATCTGGTGCCATGTATGGCATCCGGAAAGTATGATCGCGATCGTTAAGCCATTTTATGACAAGCAATGACTGCTGCAGCACTATAGACTGGAGACCTGGTTTGGCCCTCACATACGTCTTTGGAATTTTGTATGTGACAGTTGAATATGGTTATACCCCTTATGTGAGTATTACGATATTCGTAATCCTATTTTAGGGGAAGGGGCCAAGTGACTTGGTGTGGTATGGACCTGGCACCAGGTCAGGTTATTCTAATTTCAGGGCTGAATGTATTTGTTCTCGATGTAAATATTCCGTTCTGATTTTGGGATTTTCCCCCCCCAATGCAGCAGGTTAAAATGATATCGAAGCCGTTTGCCCGGCCTTACATGACCTTAGCTGTTGATAGGCCGTTAAACACCAATAATTCCAGCACAAAAATATTTACACAATTCCCTAACATTTGATTGGCCCGTAGCAAGTCTCTGTCCAAAATGTATATCCCAGTAAACTCCCACGCCGAACTATTTTCCGTAACCGTGAGGCGCAGTTAAAATAATTCTTAAGAAAACGGAAAATAAACACATTTTCTTGATGAATTTATTTCAAATGTTGGAATTATAAGGAATGAATGGCCTTTTTGTGGAATTTATCGGGGATATAAACTTGGAAAAGTCGCGGGAATACTGGACGAGGCTTTCCGGCCTTCGTCCAGTATTCCCGCGACTTTTCCAAGTTTATACCCCGATAAATTTCACAAAAAGGCAATTCATTCCTATAATAAATAAACAAACAAACAAACAAACTATTCTGTGGGATCAGAGACAGCGGTGTAGTTGATCCCGCCCCGGTGAAAGTGTTAATTAATATGTGAAAGACATCATATGCAATTTGTTTTTTATTTTCCACCCAGTTCAACAAAGTATTTGTGGAGCTGATCAGTTGGAAGTTGTCCACTCAAAATCCTAAAGGTTTTCAGCCGCCTGATGACTTGCTCCACGAGGATGCGTAGGTTGTCAATTCGTTTAGTTTTTTCTACGGCTAGAGAGGTCATCTGTGTTTGTCCGCGTTTACCTGGTGGCACATGAGACTCAATAATCGCGCATCACATTCATCCTGGATGTTAAATCCCTTGTTGGCCAGAATCATGTCGTATGGTTCACACTGATCAAGGAGTCCACTATCTATGGTTATATCCTTGTCACTTGTTCTTCCCCCATACATTGGAGAATGTAATTGCAGAATTTGGAGCTACACCCACTAAGAATTTCACTGTATTATGGTGTTTGTAATTCGACCATGTCGCATTCTGGAGATTTGGGTCTTTTGGAGTTTCAATAAAAATTTCCGAACAGTCTATAATACAGCGAAGGTCGGGTAATTTTGCATAGCGACTGGGTTTGGAACCTATTATTTGTTCTTTTGTTGGCCAAAGAACAGCTTTTCCCAGGAATGTATACATAGTAGCCACCCAACTATGGAATATCTGACTGACGAGTGTAAATGAAATGCTGAATCGCTTAGCAAGGTCGTCATTGAGGAGGCCCAGTCTCAGTTTCATGAGGGTCATCAGGAATTCATCTGAGTTGGTCAATTTTCTTTGTAGCCCAAATTTCCGTGGACTGCTGTGAAAATGGCGAATCCTTGTTCCTGGTGGCCTCGCTTTAATCCCCCTCCAACGCTTGCACACAAATGGAGCGACATAAGCATGTAGCTTAGTAGTATATAACTCACAATGATACCATCACCTCTGGAAGGCACAGGCTACGCGCGGCACCTTCCACCGCATGATGGTATCATTTGTGACTCTTACTACCGCGAGACCATATATTTATGACATGAGAAGATACACCCTATTAGAGATAAAAATCCCTATGTTATACTCAGTATATATAATAACATAATGGTTCTAGTTAAGTGTGCGTGGTTGAAGACAGGTAGTCACGAGAGGTGTTATCGCACCGATATTTACGAATATTGCAAACATCACCGTGCATGGATGCGAAAAGAGGTTCCGTTTCACCTCGCCCATGTCGGCATTGTGGGGTAGGGACCAAAGCCGAGTCATTGCTATGTCCACCATACGGTGGCACTCAGGCTACTCATCGAATGGTTAACAAGGGATTACGTGCTCGCAAGTTATTATCGTTTAGTAATAATTCAAATCGGAAAGTCAGTTAGAAAGATAGAATCGATCTGATGTGTAGTTTTTGATAAGTCACGGTGTTCCAACACATAAACGCCGTAAAAAACATTATCAAACTAATTTTATAAAATAGAAAATTGAACAGAAAAAACAATATAAATATTATAACAAAATGGATAATAAAATAGAATGGGAATTGGAATTTTGTAATGTCTTTGGTGAAAAATATTACTATAAATTGAAAACACTATGCAAAATCGAATACATGAAATATCAGCGTAATTTATTACGCTCCGATAAAAGCGTTGCATTTACAATATTATACCGGCAATTATGTCGCCGGTACAAGGATCAAATTCGTGAAACGAAGCGACTAAATAGGATCGGAGAACAACTACCGGAACATCATAGAACTAATTTTATAAAACCTTTTAAAATCAACGATTCGTTTACGGATATGCGTTTCTACAATCATATTGTAATGGATTTGAAAATTCTAATTGGAAATTGAACAGAAAAAAACAACTACCAATATTATTAGAGAAAATGGATAATACAATTCAATTGGAATTGAAAGTTTTTAATGACTGTGTTGAAGAAGTTTACGAAGCTTACGGGGGTTATGATCCTGTATATAAATTCTATAAAATGAGAACACTAGGCGATATCGAATACATGAAATACCAGCGTAATTTATTACGCTCCGATAATAACGTTGCATTTACAATATTATACCAGCAATTATGTCAACTATACAAGAGGCAAATACAAACATTAAGACTGATAATGCGTATCGGATATGAAACTAAGGTGTATTATATAAATTTTTTAAAACCCAACGATTCGTTTACGAATGTACATTTCTACGATATTGCTTATAAAGATATTGAAAAATTATTATTGAACAGAAAAAAACAACAAAAAACTACTAATTAATTTATAGCCGAGTGTATTTTTCTTATCGAAGGTATGTAAACGGGCTATCTGGAATTATTTTTCATCAACCTCGAGCGGTATTATAGGAACGCCGTTGTCATACTTTGAGTGTATTTTTCCTTATCGATGGTATGTAAACTGGCAATCTGAATTTATCAATTTTATCAACCTCGAGCGGTCGGATAGGAACGCCGTTGTCATGCAGTTGTTTACCATAGCGACCACATTTATAGGGATAGAAATAAAAAAAATTAGCTCCCACCGAGCTAAAACATTTTTTATTTTTTTTATTTTTAAATTGTTAATAATTTTCATAAAATTAATTAATAAATTGTTTAATGCACCAATATAATTAATTTTATAATTTTCTTTAAATTAATTATAAAATTAATTATTTAATAAAAATATTAATTTCCTCCGACTTTAACTCCAAGTTTTACCCTAAATTTATCCCAATCAGTACTCTCAATCTTGGGCATGGTGGCGCGCGCTTTGATTCTAATATCATTTTTTAATTTTTCATATCTCCCCATTTCTTCCACCACGGATTCAAACTCTAAATTTGATATTTTCTTATCGGCCAACGCTTTGGACACCATAACGTCGATGGTATTTTTCTTCGACCTGGCGAGAACAGATATTCTATCATGTTTTCTACATTTTTTCTCGAGTTTTCCACCCGACGCCCTAATTACCATACACAACAACGCAGAAACGGCCGACACCGCACATAAAATCCCCGCTACAGGAACCGTTATAATGGTGGATATAGTTGCAGCTGTCCCCGCCCCACACAACACAGAAACACTCGCTAGAGCCGTGCTAGATGCTTCAGCCATGTTCACCGCTCGTCTATATTTTTTAGCGTTTCTTTTTCTATTTGTATATTCTCTAACTAAAATATCCTGCATAGCGACGATATTATTCAACCTAAAATCTGAACTTGTTTCGTTAATTGTACACAGTGTTGATGGAGTGGTATTGACAATTGGAAGCGTTGATTCGTTCATGATTTTCAATATATTAGTATTTACAAAATAAGTTCAATTAACAATGAGACAATAGTGGAAGAACTCTCTGGGTCACCGATTTTCGTAACAAAGTTAATAACACTACCTTTGGAAAGTCTAATTCGATCATAACCGGAGAACGAAACCACCGTCGAACTATCTCCAGAGATTTTAGTGACTCCAACCCCCCGTTCTTCCCCATCTACTACAATATTTATCGCGACCGCGCCCACAGGTTTACCACTAGCATTAACCGAGCAGACCGCCATTTGGATAACTTCACCTGCAGCTGTCATAGCGTATCCCCCACATTTATTACTCGCTTTGGCACCGAACAAATATTCATAGTGCCCCTCAACCAATGGGCCCCGCTTCTCAGCCCAAACTGTTATGGCACGTTTTAGCATTTTCATTGTTCGCACTATTCCGGCAAGCGCACTGTTTGAGGTATATGCCTCAGTACGAATCTTATAAGAGGCCTCCTCAAGAGCTTTGGTCGTGGCTATGCGATCATGTTTCAGTTTATCGGAAACTTCAGTTATCTTTCCGTCTAGTTCGGTAAGTGCCGCTTCTCTGCTGAGAGAGTCCTCTAAGCGCAACGCATCATAAGCCTCCGTAATGGTCGCCTGGTGGCCTTCTAGGGCTTTCTCAACACCCGACCGGGCCTCTTTTTGAAATTCGGTTATTTTCCCGTCTAGTTCAGCAACCGCCGCTTCTCTGATGAGAGAGTCCTCTGAGCGCAACACCTCATAAGCCTTCGCAAGGGCTGCCTGGTGGTCTTCTCGGGCTTTCTCAATACCCGACCGGGCCTCTTTTTGAAATTCGGTTATTTTTCCGTCTTGTTCAGCAACCGCCGCTTCTCTGATGAGAGAGTCCTCTGAGCGCAACACCCTATAAGCCTCCGTAAGGTCCGCCTAGTGGTCTTCTCGGGCTTTCTCAATACCCGTTCGGACCCCCTCAACACCCCAACCGGGCCTCTTTTCGAAATTTGGTTATTTTTTCGTCTAGTTCAGTAAGTGCCGCTTCTCTGTTGAGAGAGTCCTCTGAGCGCAACGCCCCATAAGCCTCCGCAATGGCCTCCTTGTGGTCTTCTCGGACCCCCTCAACCCCCGACCTGGTCTCTTTCAGAAATTCGGCTATTTTCCCGTCTAGTTCAGTAAGTTTCGCTTCTTTGCTGAGAGAGTCCTCTAAGCGCAACGCATCATAAGCCTCCGCAATGGCCTCCGCAAGTTTCACCTGGTGGTCTTCTCGGACTTTATCAATACCCGACCGGGCCTCTTTTCGAAATTCGGTTATTTTTCCGTCTAGTTCAACAACCGCCGCTTCTTTGCTGAGAGAGTCCTCTAAGCGCAACACCATATAAGCCTCCATAAGGTCCGCCTTGGTGGTCTTCTCGGGCTTTCTCAATACCCGACGTGGCCTCTTTTCAAAATTTGGTTATTTTTTTGTCTAGTTCGGTAAGTGCCGCATCTCTGATGAGAGAGTCCTCTAAGCGCAACGTATCATAACCCTCCGTAAGCGCCACCTGGTGGTCTTCTCGGACTTTATCAATATCCGACCTGCTCTCTTTTCGAAAATTGGTTATTTTCCCGTCTAGTTCGGTAAGTGTCACTTATTTGCTGAGAGAGTCCTTTAAGAGCAACGCATCATAAGCCTCCGTAAGGTCCGCCTGGTGGTCTTCTCGGACTTTATCAATCCCCAACCGGGCCTCTTTTCGAAATTTGGTTATTTTTTCACCTATTTCGTTTAGTTCCGTATGCGTTTCTTCACGATTTTGTGTATTCACAGCCAGGGCATATTCTCTAAGTTGTGATAGTAGACTCTAGTGAATCTCGTCCGTGGCCACCGATATAGTTATATTGATCAAGGCCTTTGTTTTTTGGGTAGTTAAAAAGTCGCCCTCTGTCGGGATGAATCCCCCTTCTGTCGGTTCCAAATTCTTTGAATTTGTCACCCAATCGGAAGAACTACCTTGTCCGTATATACTCATTTTCAATAATGTTGATACTATATATATATATAAATTACGAACATGCGTTTAATTCTAAATAATTTTCTTAACGACTTAATTTCTAGGACGACCGAAATCGGGTAATCGTTCTTCAACTCTCGCCCTTTATCGTCAAGAATAGAAATCTTCAACTCGTGGATGTGTCCCGATTCCAAAACTTTCATCTCGGGGTGTGGGAAGTCTAAGGTCAGGGTCTCACCAAAGAAACAGTCGCTGGCGGGCACGGTTTTCAGTAATGTGCTGGGAGTGCCGTCTACCGTGTTGTACGATGTGTTCACCCAATCCAGGTGCACCCCGAGAGTTTTCGTGACGGCGAAGTTTACTGGGGTCGTGCCGACGTGCTCGCCCGGATCAAACACTCCGTCATCGTTGTAAGGGTATGTTATTTTAAATCCTAACAGTGAGCCCAACCCCGGTGAGATCCTTAAACGCCTCTCAACGATCAATGTCGTGAGCCCCGTGGCTTTCGAGATTGCAAGAGTGACTACACCAGGAATCTTCTCCGCGACAAAAGCTTGGAGATCTCCGAAACTCCAAAGACCCTGAGGTACTATAACCTTTGGTGGACTTATGACTCTATTTACGTCTATTCTATGTGGCACATCTATGACGGGGTGTTTTGATGCGAAAAACTCGACGTCCTCGACTTCTAATGTGAAAAACTCGAGCGTTTCAACGTTTTTCCACCCGACCGTGAACGTGATTGATCTAAGGCCTACCCGGCGTTGTCCGCAGCAGTTGTCTATTATTTTTTGAAGTTCACAACTCCCTTTTTGAACATTAGTGATAGTAGCAAACATAATAATATCTTTCAATGGATACCAAAGCATTTAGCTTTAATTATAATGCAAAGTACGCGGTCGGAGGTAAATACACGCAAAAAGACGTTGTTAACCGCCTTGTACACCCAACCGTAACGGTTAGACCGGACAGTGGCTTTGCCACCAATTTCCCTAACATCTTTGAACAATATAGACTGCCCAAGATTACTACGATGGAGGCGGTAAACTGGTGGAAAGCAACACCGATGCAGTTTTGGCAGAACCAAATAAATTTCGCTGTATGGTGCGCAACAGCCGGGTGTGGAGTTTCACATAAAGACCATCTGACATCCAAGAATGTCATGCTCCGAAGTGTCTACAACTTTCACGCGTATTATACTATTAGGAGGATTCTCAAAGAACTAGGTATTTCACTACCTCAAGACGACGCTTGGGATCCCATTTCCAACGCATACGACCGTATGGCATTTGAAAGACTGTGTAACGAATTTAACGTTTCAAAAGATGCGGACTGGAGACAGAAAGCATTTCCTACCAGCACCGGCCTCGGGGACGTTCTCATTCGGGGCCAGTCCAGGAATTGGACGCAGACTGATTTTAGACACGATCACTCCGGTGACCACATCGTCAGTCGGAACGCCGGGAATTTTGAAGCCAAGCTTTTGCTAAAGACTGATCAACCAACTGCTTACGAAGTTATCAATTAATTTTATAATTAATTAGCAATTACTTAACGCTCGTTAGTAATTGCCGAGCAAATGCTTAACAATTAATTTTAAGAAAATTAGTAATTACTGAACAATGCTGAACAAATGCTGAACAAATGAAAATTAGCAATTGCTAAAGACTGATCAACCAACTGCTTACGAAGTTATCAATTAATTTTATAATTAATTTTAAGAAAATTAGTAATTACTGAACAATGCTGAACAAATGCTGAACAAATGCTTAACAAATGTTGAACAAATGCTGAACAATGGTTAACAATGTTAACAATTTGGTGCTCCGCTGCGAGCTTTGTTGCGAGCATAATGGTGATCATAAGTATCGGGTGGTGCGCTTGGCAATATGTTAAAGTGATGAGACTTGTTAGAATAGTTAAATTAATTTTAAGAAAATTAGCAATAATGAACTGCGACGAACTTCTCGATCAGCTAATAGAAGAAACCTCAACTCCGACTGCCAACACCATGAAAGATAATGATCCGACAGAGCAATCGGGATCAACTCCAACTCCAACGGCGGTTGGTATTGGGTTGAGTGCAACGACTCCGAATGAAAATGAAAATGCGGCGCGACGAGAGCGGCTAGCTGCGCTGGTTGCTGGGGGACAATCGGAGCATTATCTCGGTAGGCGTCTCTCAGTTTTTCAGGTGGATAAGATGCCAGATGCGGAGATTGATAAAATGTATGTGCGATACGAATCTAGGTTAGGTGCTGAGATGACAAAAACTCTCGGATCGGCGGCTATTTATTTGTACGCAACCGCCGTTAGTATACTTCTCCCTATACCAAACACCGCGGAATTGATTGACGATCTAGAGACTGACCCTTTTATAGGTCACACTCTTAGAACAGCCTGCTGCTCAATTTATCACAAGTTTGGAATGTACTTAGCTCCGCTGACAACCGCGTTGACCACGGGTAAACACTGTCAATTTGGACATATATGCCCACGAACTATAAGCCCTAATATTAATATCATAAATGATGACACAAGACACACCCGCGAGAGTGACGGAACAGCAATCTCCAACAGCGTTGGGGATTGCTCCTACCCAATCGAACCCGATTTCAGCACTTCCAACTCCGATTGATCCTCCAACCCAATCGCGATTGGAGTTGGGGGTTGCACGACATAAAAACCCAAAAAGGCAGGGAGCTGGGAGGGCGGCGGCTGCCACCCGAAAAGTTAAACAAGATAAAATACTCGCCGAGCTTCGAGAGGCTAAACAGTCGTTGCAATCGGGGACGGAGACAGCAAAACATCTGAAGACAGAGTTGAGTACAACAACACCCCCATTCACGAATTGGAAGCACACTCAATACCCAATCGAGGTTGGGCGAATCCGATTGAACCCAAATTCGTGAATTGGAGTTGGGTTGTTGGTGGTGGTCTGGCAGTTGTTGGTGCCCTGTGCGTGTGAAAATACCCCCTATTACACCAGTCCTTTTCGAAAAAACAACCTCCATCAATTCTTCCAAAAACAGTTACGAAACACCAATCGCGATTGGATGCGCCCCATTTAAACATTGATCGCGACCCCTTTTATATGCAATAATTATAATGGCTGAACAAAATGGTAAAATGTTAGTGAATGCACTTTATCACGCCGTGGTGATATCGGGTTTCAGTATCGGGTATGCTCGACTATCAAAGATGGCCCTAGGAGGGTCCGCTCCCAAATTGGACTTTACTGTGAGAGACGTATGGCTCGCGACCTTAGATGTAGCGGCCGCAGTTTTGACCCGAGATTATCTAGTTAAAGCTGGAATTCTACCAGTTAATATATGGAAATAAATGGCTTCAATCGCAGTAATAGTAGGTGGTGCGCTTGTAAACGCATTGGCGTTCAGCGGTAGCAACTTCATATTCTCTAAAATAAGAAGCTCGAACGTGTATGAGGAGCGTAACCGTCACGATTTAGCTGTAGAACAACTCAATAGCGCAAAGGAAGCGTGGTCGAAAAAACGAACCGCCCATCTGGACTGGGTCAATGAAGAGCTTCGCCGAGAAAATCACGCCGCACAAACTTTTCAGAACGTTGAAGAAGCCGCACAAAAGTCTCGCGCCGCTGGATCGCGAGCCCCAACTTTCAGATTTCTATGTACCGTCAGAGCCCCAAAAAGACCGCGAGATCGCGTTCATCATCGTGGGAATGGGTGTGGTGGGTTTCGTCGGCTACTATATTCAATCGAGATTTTAAATTAATTATTTTAAATAATTTTTTTTATAAATATATATATATAGAACGATGTCAGTTGACGAACTTTATTTTGCTATGATTGATGTAGGCTACACTGCCCTTAAACACCACATAGCTGGCGCAGGGGGTATGATTCGTCTGGCCCGAGATTCTCTCGAGACGTGGCGCGAGGACGAAAAAGCGGCCACACATTTCGCAAAGCGGATGTTATATTCCTCCACCAATCCTGGGGGATTGGATTTTCCCAAGTTCCTTCAGAACTTAACCCCCAATAGCGATTGTACTTCCAACAAAGGTTTATTATTATCGACGCAGTTACCGGACGATCTGGCGAGGGCATGTTGGAGATTGTCCGATATATTAGAATACATCGCATACGATGAACACGCGCAAACTTAATACAAAACTATCGGTTCGCCTAACGCGCAAGCTAGCGAACACTTACTATAGCCCCCGCGGGTACTGGAAGGGACTCGCGGCCATCAAGAACCTCGCGGCGGCGACCAAGGTTTCAGAAAACGCTGTCAAGGAATGGCTCAAGAAGCAGGCCATCTGGCAGATCTATTTACCCGCGCCTCACAATATTCCGCGCCCGAAATTCGACGTGCCGGTACCGAACCAAGTTCACCAAGCGGATCTCCTGTTTCTCCCTCACGATCGCGTCGGTCGCAAGACGTACAAGTACCACTGACAATCGTTGACGTAGCGAGTCGTTATAAAGGGTGCTGAGGCCGTTGGCCACTAAAGAGTCTAAGGAGGTGGCCGAGGCTCTCTCCCGAATATATAAGAGGAGTCCTCTCAAATGGCCGAATCTTCTCCAGGTCGATCCCGGCCGCGAGTTCATGGGCGCGGTCTCTCATCTATTGTCTAAGCACGACGTTTTTGTCAGATCGCTTCGGCCGCGTCAACATCCAACGGGACCAGGGATCGTGGAGCGCTTCAATCGAACCTTGGCTGAGAGACTGTTCGGACACAATACGCTAAAGAACTTGTAGACCCTCATTCGCGATCGACCGAGTGGGTGGCCAGACTGCCCGCCGTGGTCTCCGCACTGAACGGAGAGGTGACCAGATTGATAGGTAAGAAGCCTGTAGATGCTATCAAGTTTAAAAGGGTGACGAGCAAGCCCTCTGCCGTCTCGCGCGGGCGACCCGTTGGTTTAGAGGAGCAACGGCTTCCATCGGATATTGACGTCCGATACCTCTATCAACCGGGAGAGCTCGAAGGTGGCAGCCGCCGCGCGACTGATCCCATGTGGTCTCTCAATGTATATCATCTAGATCGATCTATTACCAAGCCCGATGAGCCCGTGCTCTACTATTTGGATGATGGGCCATCTCGAGGGTTTGTTCGCGAAGAACTTCTTATGGTGCCTTCTGACACCCAGCTACCCCCGGATCGTCAGGGTCTTTAGTATTCTCTCCTTTTTTCAGAGTTCTTTTTTTTTTTTTACCTATCCTATAGGCTCGGTGTGTAACCCGTCTTCCATCACTCTCCTCTTGTCGTAGTACGCCGACAACCCCAACTTGTCCTGCTTGTACGTCTTCATCACCCCGTTAATCATTCGGAATACCCTGTTCTCCGCCATATCCCTACCCACTTCGAGAGCACTCTTATACCTTCCCCAAGTCAGATTGTTAGATCTCTTCGACATCCCCTTGGCCGAGTGCTTAGATTTTCCATCACCGCTCACGTAGTAACACTTGCTACAAAGAGCGATGGCTCTATCACCTTCGAATTCCAGCTTGAACAGTCCCGGAGTTCTGTTGCTCCACACGTCCCACGCCAACCACTCGGTCTTCTCCTTATTAAACTTTCTCTTCATATTCTTTCTCACCACCGCCGCCAGCGTCTTCTCCGACAGCGCGAAGTACATGCTGTCAGTGTCCATCTGTATCAGTTCGAAATCTCCGCGATCCACGTACTTGTCTAAGAAATCGTAGTAGAACTCCAGCATCCGGAACTTGGCCAACTGGTAGACCGCTATGCCACACTGAAACGTTCTGTTGATCACCACTCGAGTCTTCCTGCTCGATATCTCGTAAGCCTCCCCAATCTCCTCCAGGTCTTCGAACCACGCCAACCTCAGTGCCCGATCGACAGTCTTCTCATCCTTCGTATATGTGGTGTTCATGTGTCTCTCTTGTGCCTCTATCAGCTTGCCACAACACGCGTTGCCAACCAGTTTGAATATCTCCGCCAACACCGCCTTGCTCTTGTCGACGTCCCCCGTCCGTCTAGCAGCGGTGACCTCTAGAACGAACCATTGAAACGCTTTGCCGGGCGTGTAGTCTATCACCCTATACACCGCCTTGACGATCAGACCGTGCTCCAGATACCACTTTAGCAGGGGGGAGTATATGATCATCTTCTTGGCGGACATTGTCCCCACGAGCTTTCTCTGTCCTTCGACTCTTTTCCTCCCGGTCCCGGCCAGGTAGTCCTTCATGTGCTGTGGAACCTCGTTCTCATCGACTTCTCGATTAACGAACAGCGGTGACATTTTCGAGAACTTGTCTCTCAACGTTTCCGGGACCTCTATATCCAACTCTGCAAATCCGAACCACTTTTCACTCCTGACCTTCCTCACGAAACAGTCTATATACGACTGTCTTTCTGGGTCGTCACACGTCCATATCTGCTCCTCACCACACGGCATGTCCTTCGACAGAGTAGATAGGTACAGAGCATTGGCATCGTACCCCAGCACCGCCTTGCACATCTTCTCCTCCCGACTCCCCACCTGACCCCTGATCGTTGACCTTCCAGCCTCGGCGTATCTGGAGAATACTATGGAAGGACCACCGACCAATCCCTGCTTCATCATCTCGTAAGTTTCAGACTTCGGCGACCACAGCTCGGGCGTGTCCGCCTTCCATCGATCGACCCGCGGAGTAGGTACTGAAGGGAAAACACGGGCAGAGACACAGCATCCTTGAGTATGTCCACGCCTCTTCCCCTGTAGAACTCCGTCATTTTAGTCAGAGCTTCCAGGAACGGTCCTACATCCAAGTCGTTGTAGTGTTGCAACCATTCCTTGAACGTCTTCATCCCCTTTTCTCGGAATACCTTCTTACACTCTTTCCACTCGGACAACGACAGTAGGAACTCACCCATCAACTTCGAGTACCACTCGGAATAGTCTGGCAGCCCCGGATGGTCGAGCTTGTCCGCGCTATCGAACCACTCGTACGGAAAGTGAGACTTTACCGTTTTACAGTCGTACGCCTTAACCCGCCGGTCGTACGTGGTACCGGGTCCCAGATACTGGATGATGTCGAGAAATCTAAAGTCCGGGGTAAACAGAAACATCGTCGTGCTGGCTCTCTTTCCGACCATCACCTTATTCACGGTGGCCGCCAACTTCTCTACAAAGTACTGCTTGATGAGATTCAGGTCGTACCTGCTACAGTTGAACCCCACCACCGGGACTTGGTCAATCCAAGAGATAATCTTTGCTTGCTGAGACTTCGATAACATATCTATGTCGGCCGGCAGATACTTCTTCCTAACCCCCTCCCTGATTGCCTTGCCTCTCATCTGCAGCTCGGTCACGAATTTCTCGACTAGCGTGTCGGGATCTCGTTCGCATAAGTGTGTGATCCCTTCATTCATCGTATCCCCCAACGACACCGCTATAGGAACGTGCTCGACCTCGAAGGTCAGGTCTTTGGTGGGTCGCGTGGTTTTTGATTGTCGAGATACGCCTCGAAGTCGTAGACTATCTGGTGGGGGTACAGAGTCGTCTCCTCCTCGCGTGGCGATTGTGGATAGTAGGTATTCACCTCATTCAACCACTCGCACTCCCACATCACCACCAGCTCGTAATCCGCCTTCCTTATCTTGGCGTCTTGAATTTTCGTCCTCGTGTACAGCGATCTCGCGTTACCTCTCATGCAATGCCTCGGACACCCGTGCCAGTAGCATCCGTGAAACTGAAACACGGTCTCGGTCTCGTGACAGTAACCGTCGACCGGATCACCGGCCACCCACCTCTCACCACCGTGACCGCAGTCGGCGTGATGTATGTGCTTTCCCACCCTCTCCTCTTCTCTGCTCAACCATTGAATCGACCTCACACTCGCTGACCCCTTAGGATAGAGCACCTTCTCGTAGGCCGACTGTGGTCTCTCTACCCTCTTACCTGGACATGTCACCACGGTCTTCCCACCCATGCAGGTGGTCGCGTGCCTGTGAATGTTACACGACTTTGTGAACCGTTGTTGACATCCAGTGCACCCGTACTCGTTCGTCATCTTGCGGAGATTCGCTATGAGGAACGAGTGACCTCCAAACATTCCTATCGTCATTGTCTTCCCCCCCAACCACGTCGTAATTTGTCGGAACCTTCATGAGGTACCACACTCCATCGGCGGTGGGCTCGTAAACGCGAATACCCAGCTTGAAATGCTCTTCGACCTTCTTAATATCGTCCAGGGGAATTCCCTGGCTACCCGGTCCGTTATCATGCCCGAGATATTCGCGAGCCAGAGCTCGTGCCTTCTCACAACAGCGGTCTGGTCTCCCTCCACGTTGGATGGCTATGCACCTAAACAGACACAAGTAGTCGTCGTACGTGTCGATGGAATACATTCCCTTTTTCTGTCTTAACCAGTCTGGGAGTTTTCCCGCTCCCATGAGAAGTTGTTGTGCGTTGATGATCATCTTCACCTCGACCGATATCCATCGAACGAAGGTCCATTTTGTGTTTGGTCTATCGACTTTGTCGATGTCCATTCGACCTTTCTCTCTATCGGATATCCAACTCTCGTCTTTGGCGATCTCGTTTATCCACGGACTGCCCTTTGATTGTTTGTGATAGATCATAGTAGCGTCGGTCTCTATGTTCCTAATACGATACGAGCACGCTGTGGGATCTTCTTTTACACGCTGCGCGTAAGCGGTGGCGCGCAGACTGGCCGTCGTCTCGTTTTCCAATTTCTCGGAGCGTTTTTCGGTCGTCCGGTCGAAACCGCATGCCGCAGCCCCTCCTCGTAGACGACGGCTCGTGCGTCACTTATCCTATCTGCTATATCTTTCTTGAGTCTCAAACCTCTTAGGGAAATTCCCCAACTCTTAGCTTGCTCTCTCATTTGCTTTATGGTAGGCATTATACTGAGTATAACCAATAGATTTTTATCTTCAATAGGGTGTAAGTTTATATTTTATTCGTAATAAATGTATGACAGATTGTTGTAATATACTTAGTATAACTTATGGATAACTTGTCTTTAATAGGGTGTCAGTTTATAATTGTGACAGATTGGTGTAAAATACTGAGTATAACTTATGGATTTCTTATCTTTAATAGGGTGTCAGTTTATATTGTATTCGTAATAAAGTTTGACAGATTGTTGTAATATACTTAGTATAACTTATGGATAACTTGTCTTTAATAGGGTGTCAGTTTATATTTGTGACAGATTGCTGTAAAATACTGATATACTTATGGATTTCTTATCTTTAATAGGGTGTCAGTTGTTATTTTATTCGTAATAAAAGTATGACAGATTGTTGTATATATATATACTGAGTATAACATAGGGATTTTTATCTCTAATAGGGTGTATCTTCTCATGTCATAAATATATGGTCTCGCGGTAGTAGTATATAAGAGTCACAAATGATACCATCATGCGGTGGAAGGTGCCGCGCGTAGCCGGTGCCTTCCAGAGGTGATGGTATCATTGTGACTCTTATATACTACTTGCTTTCTGAACAGTGACATTGTTCCTATCCCCGTGAAGGAATTAACATCACTGTCTTTGTTCAGTATCTGAGACACATGCATTGTTCGGACGACAGCTGGTTTCTTTGTTTTCAGTTCATGGATACGCCTAGTGAGATCTACATTCTCTTTATTTATGGTAGCATTTTCATGACGCATTTTCCTAATAACTGCCAGAAGCATAAATATAATAAATTTTAGGCCGAGCGGTGACATGTCGCGAGGAACCGGTTCTTCTGGCAAGTTGTTGTCGGCGACACTGGTCTCTCCCTTTCTTCTCTCTGTTTCGACAAGCCGACGCTTTCGGTGGTTTTTCATCTCACTGTCAGCCGTTCTCTTTCGTGTTGTAAACCCCAAGTGGAGTTCAGGGTTTGGGTGCTGTTCACTGGGATGGCCATCTTGGAAGTGTAGGGAACAAACAACTTGGTCTTTTGATGGTTCCAGCCATGTGTGGGGCTTCTTGGGATTTGCCCTGTTAATCGCCTTCAACCACTTCTGGCGTGCATCAGGAGCTCTCACATTCCCAGGAAATGGAAACAACCTGTAAAAATGTTTCCGTTATTGCAATGTGTAATATAAGGCATTTGACAGTACTAAACGTGGCATTTGACAGATGGGCCGCAGAATGAAAATATGGATGATGATAAATAAGTATGAGAAGTTTCAACTATTCATATTACGTTTACTGAAAGCTTCAGCAATGACACCGAGTACTTTCACAGATATGGACAAAAACGCATTACCTTGGCGACCATTTTGAAATTCAAGGGCTATTAAAACAATGGCTCTCATACATAAACATTTTGATGTGTGCACAGTGTGTATTATTAGCATAGAAACACTTTGCGCTGGTGCGAAATGCAGCATCAGTGTATTAGGAATATGTTTTACTCTTGAAACAAGACACCATGTATCTTGAAGTCACCGCATGCACAAATTACCTGAATGGTGGATTACAGTCACATGGTGGTTCTCCATGGAAGACGCTGTGTTTGTCACACTGCACCCCTTTCCATTTGCGTATGAGTTGGTAGTCGCCATGGCTGCAGTTCACCACATAGCAATGTCTGGACATGATGCACCTGACCAGTCAAGACAGAGAACAATCAGTAAGAAGATATTACGGGGAGCCATGCAGGACAGGTTAATTATGTGTACAAAATTGAGTTTTGTAACACTAAAAATCACAAAATTCAATTCTGTGTCACAAAATTCAATTCTGTGTCACAAAATTCAATTCTGTAAATTTTGTGTCACAAAATTCAATTCTGTGTCACAAAATTCAATTCTGCATACGTTTCGTATACAAAATTCATTTTTGTTATAAAGGATTCAATTTTGTAAGACAGAATTGAGTTTTGTGAAGAAAATTCAGTTTTGTGGGACAGAATTCATTTTTGTCCACAAATTAGTTTGCGTAGGATAGTCTATGTCATCTCTACGTTGATTGGTTGAGATCGGTCTTAGTCCATTTTACTGGATGGTGGAGTACATTTGCAGGTTTAAATATTTCAATGCGAAAATATAACCCAATATATCAATATTATACTTCTTTATGGACAGTTATTTTGGTTATATTATGATTACAAATGAGTGGTCACACCATAAAAGCATATATACTTTGAAGGAGAAATAAGAAAAATATTCAGAATTTTCCCTCAATTATGTAAACAGGGTCAAACATAAAGTAGCCGGGACATAGCTAGACCTGAGAGCATGCCCATATATAGAGAATATCAGGCTAGTGTATTTTGATATCAAGTTTATCAGGCAAGGCTATGAAACGCGTAGGAATTCCGAGGCTTGCTGAGGAATTCCTACCGTTTCCGAGCCGAGCCTGATAAACTTGATATTAAAATACACTAGCCTGGTATTCTATTTATCAGGTAACGTTTTATGCTCGAAAATGACATTAGATGACGTCGTATTCTAACAGTAGATCTAACCTTGTGAAACAAATGGTATTTGATCTGTGTCTACAAGTTACGTGTTCGCAACTATGTGTCTACATGCATTATTTACAGTATACACCATCTTAGTATCCATGGTATCTATACAAATACTACAAATGGTTTCCTCAAATGGCCCAATACACACGTTCTGTTTATAAACACAGACAGCAGTCAGAACACAGGTCACAGCGCGTGTATTATTGATTTAACTGGGGCAGATGTACCTTGCGATACACAATAAATGAGGTCAGTACTCGCGGGAGATCTACATGTACACGAATTATGTGTACAATTAAAACGCAAATGAGTTTAAATACGACTGGGTTTGTCAAAGTTTGACTGTTTGGAGATAGTTGAAGCAAAATGGCAGAATAAGAAATGAATCATCGGCAAAATGAGAAATGAATCATCGACATTGAATGTGTAGATCGGCGACCGTGACCCATTTCTCCCCAGTGCAGTTTCTGACCAATGGTAGTCCTTCTTACATGGTGCGAATTGACAGAATTGAATTTTGTACACAGAATTGAATTTTGACAGAAGGAATTGAATTGTTTTGCAGAATTGAATTTTGTTACACAGAACTTGAATTGTTTTGGTGGCACAGAATTGAATTGTGTGGCACAAAAGTAAAATTTGTGACACGAATTGAATTTTGTGGACACAGAATTGTAATTTGTTGTGCAACAAAAGGTGAAATTTTGTTTGTGACACAGAATTGAATTTTGTGACACAGAATTGAGCTTTGTGACACAGAATTGAATTTTGTGACACAGAATTGAATTTTGTGGCACAAAAATGAATTTTGTTGACAAAATTGAGCCATGTCCCACTTGGCGCCCCTTAGTACGATGTACATGCACCATTATAATTAAGCAACCTGATTGTAAGTTGTTGTAGGTAAAATGCACTGGTGTGCAATATACGAAGAAGAATGGCCACGGGTGTTTTGAACATTTCAAAACCCCCGGGGCGATCTACGGGCAATCCCGTATCACTACGGTCTGGCTACGGACTGATCAAGGTTTGCCACGTACAGAGGTCCAGTGTAGTCCGGGACCATATGTAGCCCCGGTGGGAATGCCACTTAATATAGAGTAGAAACAGCACAGAACACCGTGGAGCCGCTGGTATTACATCAATAATTATTGTGATGACAACATGCATTATGTCCAGATCTTTTCACGTTGTATAGTATGGGGCGCCGTTTTGGACTTTAATAGCACTTTGTGATATCATCACTTGAAATGGATGATATCACCTATTCAAATGGATGATATCACCTATTCGAATGGATGATATCACCTATTTGATTTGAAGTGATGATATCATGCATTTGAATAGGTGATATCACCCATTCAATACATGATATCATCCATTCAGCACAATCGAATAGGTGATATCATCACTTCAAATAGGTGATATCATCCATTCGAATAGGTGATATCATGTATTTGAAGTGATGATATCACGAAGTGCTATTAAAGTCCAAAACGGCACCTCATAGTTTAGAAGTTCCTAATTTAATATTAAAATTATAACGTATCTAATTGAACAGTCGATATGAGCACATAATATATGCCTGTAGATATAATGTACAACAGCAAGAACTCCATTACTCCACCCACAAATAATACACATGATACATGTTTTTTTACGTCCTGTATTGTAGTTCACTGGTTCGTGCAGTAGCCATGTACCATTACGACTGGTCTTATGCACTAATGTAGCGAGTGAAATGGCATCTAAACTTACATTAAACACACCGAATAGCAGTGCACAATTTCTTCTATTTTCACTATCGCGTGGGTTTGTTTACCCGAAGTCTCGTTCTGGCGAAACTAGGACAAGATGGCGGATCTCCATATTTGGCAGACCGTGGCTTGGTGTATGACAAATACGAATTCAAATACGTAGCATGGGATAGATATGCACCCCAAGTGCGTTTCTGAATTATATTTCAATTGCTTGCGGTTAAATCAAATCATTTCGTTAGAAGCTACACCAACTATCGCGTCCTGCAACTCTCAAGATGGCGGATAAAAAGCCATGCGATTTTACCATGTGAACAAAGATCAGATTATCAGTTACAGATGCAATTTCTGGGATCGTTGGATAGCTATAGTTGGCAAAACAATGCATTTAACAACATTTTACACGATAATATTTACGTGTTTATGTCACAGGACGATAAAAATGTGCACCGGCCCGGGGATCGAACCCGGTGGTTTACCGTATCATCACTCTAACCGACTGAGCTAGCCGGGCACGAATACACACTTCCTCCCCACAGTGAGATACGTACCGTGACATACTCCCCCGCCAAACTGGAATTCGTCCCCGAATTCTATATTTAATTCGTCTCTGAATTACATATTTTTGATACATTTTGGGTAGTTTATAGTCATTTGTCCTATCACAGGGCGAGAAAGATGCATATCCTACCCGAGGCTGGAACCGGGGACTTCTGGATTATCGTACCATCGCTCTAACCGACTGAGCTAGCCGGGCACGAATACACATCTTCTCCCCATAGTGAGTTACGTACCGTGATATACTTCCCCGCCAAATTGAAAGTCGTCCCCGAATTCTATATTTAATTCGTATCTGAATTCCATATTTTTGGTACATTTTGTGCAGTATTTATCAGTCACGGTCTCCCGTTGGGCGCCAAATGTCACAGGGCGAGAAAAATGTGCTTCGGCCCGGGGTCGAACCCGGGACCTCTGCGCGTTAGTATTACCATGTTACTTTGTAGCTGATCACAGCAAATAAACCACGTATTGTCTGTGTCTGTGACTGGAGAAATGGGCTGATGCAATTTGTGACCAGTGTAGCTTCTGATCAAAGAGTACATTCCTTTATCCTGATAGAATAGTTTCATTGAAGGAATCGCGATCAGTGCGGATGCACAGGCTGATCTGGATATACACTGGTCGCAAAACTCACAAGCCCAATTTCTCCAGTCACAACCACATATTCGTCCGAGTATTCAAACCAGTGTAAATCATGATACCTGTATAATGCGATGTCTCATTGTTGGTTTAAACAATATTTATTTATGAATTACAAATAACAATATGCATTACAATACAAGAAAGGTGGGATTCGAAAACAAGCCATATGATTTATATGAATTCGTCTCCCATATTGAATGTTGCGAACATGGCATGGCATATTATTGTGATACATTATATTATTATTAGAAAACAAGTTTGCATGCGATTTATGAAAACAACATATACACGCATCAGTATTTCACTATATATGAAGAGAGGGAGAACAAAATGAAGGGGTAGAAGTAAGGTGGTGGGGATGGGGGTAGGGGTGGGGATGGGGGTATAATTATATGAGTAGGGTTGTCCCGTTAAACATGCTCGCACTGCCCTGACCGATCCAATGCGACATCCGAACCACTGTCACCAGTTAGTTGTCTTATCTGTGAAAGCGAAAACGTTTTGACACCAATATGTATGTCTGAACCACGGCAAAGACTTCTTCATTAACACCTACAGGAAGCAAGGGGTTACTATTCAACAAGATAGATGTAGTGATGTTACCAAAGCATCTGCTAACGACGTCAACCATTTGTTATCTGGTCAAATCAAATCAAATCTCGGACATTTGAGGAGAAAATGCTCATTGTCTTCGACTTCGCCACATGCACAGAGTGGACTACCTACAATGTGTTTCGTGAATAAGTGCTGGTGCAAACCGCTAGATACCGTGCGTAGCCGTGTGTGATAAATTTGCACAAGTATGGCATTGGTTTGACAAGATCGGTGTCTATGTACTTCTTGAAGGCTTCAAGGGAAGTGATATTACGAGCCTCAAGTGGGAGAAGATTCCATTCACTGATAGCAGAAGGTAGGAAGGATTCCTTATAGAGAGTTGAATGAAACTGGATCGTTTGCACATTGTCAGCATTACGCAGATTATAACGGGAGTTATCACCAACTACATTAGGAACAAGACCAGTCAGATAATCAGGAGATAGTTGATTGTACATCTTATAGAAAGTAACAAGTTTATGTTTGCGCCGCCTGGATGTTAACTTATCCCAGCCAGTTTCTTTATAGAGGGCATCGAGCGAGACATTGTTTATCCGTCTGTCTGAATTAAACACATCTGTCTGCGTCGATACATGGTGATCTTTAGCTACACGTTTTTCGCTTTCTATGTAATGTGTTTCTCTCGAGCCCTACACTGCAGTCAACAGTATAGATTTGCGAAATAAGGTTTCACACTCGCGCACTGAAATCACATGTACTCCTTTGCAAATACACATTAAAACTTCGATACACTGTTATTCAGATTTCCGTATAGCTTGACCGCAGTGATGCTACTTAGTGACCATTCACTAACTGACATCACATACGTTTGGACTTTCCCCTATGTTTATCGGATAGAGCACGTAGGCACACAATGTTCTTTATAGCTATTAAATAAGTGTATACGTGTGTCACTATTCATCAGTTCTAAAACTTACGAGTGCCTGCTATGCAGATATAATAATTTAGTAATATTTATTCTACTGATAGTGACTCGCGTAAATGTAAATACTTGGATTTAACGACGGCACTGGCTCGATGACATTGCATGTCGTCTCCCAAGAAGGAGAGAAAGGAAGGAGGTGGATACAGAGGAAACCGGCCCCAGTGGGCATAGCTCTTACATGAATAGTCCCCTCTGGTTCTTTAACGTGCCCCCAGACTCTCCGTCAAATCTGATACACGTGGCCGACTTTTAAAGTCCCCTTCCGGAAAGACTAGTAGAAATACAGAGTATCTCAGAAATACTGACGCCCTGGAACTGAACCCTGAATCGAACCCGGGTCGCCAGCATGGCAGTCCGACGGTGCAGTGACTCGCGGTGGTATCAGGATAGTTTCATATGCAAATTAGCATATACATATACAATTATTTATACTAAATTAGCATATGCATATACAATTAGTTATACTAATTAAATGCGTCACCTGAAAAAATAATATTTTTGACAGATTGTAAAGTATGGTCATTGCACATCAAAAAATAAATACAGATAATAAATAGTGATGTCTGTTAACAGTTTAAGGAAACACGGTCATCGCCCCGGATATCAGTGTGGTTTACGTCTGATATAAAATGTACAATAATGTTTACTTTGCCAGAAAATGTCTCAGATGATATCTCTGATATAAAGAACAGTTTGTGCCTACTGAGTGGGCATGCACTTTTAAGACGAGTACCTGTGTTGTAGATATTTATAAATAAATTGCGTAGTCTGGCACACACTGTTGCGAAATAACCTGTTTGATTTGGAATCCCATACCATGAAGTCGATCCCCAAAGAATGAGGGGTGTTCATAATATACCTGGACACGTTTTGTGAAATCCTTGTTGGGTTAACTGTCAGAATATACACATAAATTGTGATTGATGAATGTTGCTTATTCTAAACATGTCATCAACACTTGTATTGCTAACACCGCTACGTCATGACGCGATTTGCGACCCAACGTCAATTTTAAATTATGTTAGCGTTACCATGGGTATGCTCCTGATTTTATTTCCTCCTGAATTATTATTTTACAAAACAAACATAAT